>PVJA010003672.1:0-92740 GCA_004027025.1 Myocastor coypus
ATCATGACAATCACTTATTATCAAGGGAACAATGCATAATGCATAATAAAATTGCTTTGTGAAAAAAGAGCAATTTCAGAACTGCTTCAGAAAGTGTCAAGCATAATGAGATAGCTATGTTCAAGGCAGGTAGCAGTATTGCGAGAGGCACCAAGGACAATATGCCTTTAGTGTAATAGTTTTTTTCAGTTTAAACTTTCATCATGTTTTATGATTATACCACATATTCCATAATGTTCAAATGAGGATAATTAACATAATCATATCATTCCTTCATGGTGCACACATTCAAAATGCTCTATTCCATATATTTTGAAATATATAATGGCCAACCTGACAGCTCAGCAGATTAAAGCACCTGAGGTTCAATCCAAGCCTGCCATGCTGGCCTTACCCCAAGGCCATGTTAAAACAGTGACTGAGACTGGGTGTGGTGGGGCGCGCCTGTAATCCCGCATTTAAGAGGCCGAAAATGGAAGAATCAATATGAATTTGATCTGTGTAGTGAAACGCTGTAGACTCTGCACCCTTTGCTAAATACATATAAAAAATCATTAAAATATATAAAGATATTTATCCTGTGCTGTTCAAAGACAAAAACTCAGTCCAATATAACTATAACATGCTATTCCCTGTCAATCCATACTAGCCCCATACTAGATAGCCCCAGTCTCTGACAACCTTCATGTTATTTTCAAATGCTGTAAGAACAGATGTTTTAGATTTTTCTTATAAAAGAACTCATCTGACATTTGTCTTCCTATCCGTGGCTTATTTCACTTAACATAATTTCTTCTAAATCCATCCATGTTGTCACAAATGACAAGATTGCATTCCTTTTTTTTGGATGTATAGTATTCTAATTGGATTTTTTTTTAATTAGGGATTGAACTCAGAATCAGAATCTTATGTTTGCCAGACAGAAACATAAGCTACTGAGCTATCTCCCCAGCCTGGATGCATAGTATTTTGTGGTGTATATATATTAAATTTTCATCAGCCTTTCAGCCACTAATAGATACTTAGCTTGATTCCTTATCCTATTATAAGTAGTGTTGCAATACACATGGAGGTTTCAATACACAGATTCATTTCTTTTTGGACATGTACTCAACATTGAGATTACTTAATTCTATGTATCTTTTTTTACTTTACTCATTGCTGAGACAAAATACCCAAATCTGAAATTTAAAAGAGGACAGGCTTATTTTCACTCAGGGTTTTAAGTCCATAGTGGGCAGGTGCATGGTGGAGTGGACAGCAGAGGGAAAGCTTTTAACATGAAGGAAGCCAGGAACCAGAAGGCCAGTAGAGGATCAGGATACAGATATGCTCTTCTACATCATTCCTAGGGAAGTTTGCCTCTTCCAACCTTGTCCCCCTCCTAAGAGTGTTAACAATAATGACACTATACTCCAGCCATCTTTTTAGAAGTCCCATCTTTGGCACATAAGATGAAGAAGCATCTATGTGTGAACCATAGGATTCTACCCCTGACCCTCAAAGATCTGCATGTGTTTCTTTATGAAAAATGCATTTAGTTCATCTCTAAAAGTTGCCACTATTATAATAGTGCTAGCCTTGTTGAAAAGTCCAGTCTTCTCTGAGAACTGAAGAAAACTCTCAGCTGAACATACCAAAAGCAGCTTAGCACTGATGACGTACAAGGCACAGAGTAAGCATTCCCATTTGAAAAGGAAGGGAGGAATAGAGAGGAATGGACTGAAACCCAGCAAGACAAGTATTAAATCCTATCATTCCACAACTAGTACCCAGGGCAAAATGTGGAAAGATGTGAATTCCAAAGATCTTGGGTTGCCTTGTTCCTAAGGCACTGCTAATGGTTGTAGCCTTCATGGCTTCTCTTTCAGGATAGCTTTGTTCATTCTTTGTGGCTTTTCTCAGATGTTCCACTTTCTGAAGCCTCTATTGCACTTTCATCTTCCCTCTCACAGAGTCATGCACTTCCTTCCCAGGCCTTCTGCTGAAATCTAGGAGTTTTCTGAACTCACAGGAAGAATTGCAGTTTGCAGGCTTATAACACCAAGACCACGTGGATGATGCCAAGATCTGTCACTAGTTTGAGAAGCAGGGCCCCTCTTGCATCATGGCTGCAGAGGCCCCAGTTGCCTAGATGGCTACACCACGAACTGAGTGCTGGAAAACAAAGTCCCTAGGTTGTCATTCTGGTGAACAGTTCTTGGTGGCTTTCTTCTTTAAACAATGTCTTTCACTTTTGCATTTTTGAACTTACAAAGTGTAGGGATTTGCTGACTTTCATCATGCCCTTAAGTAATTTTTTTTCCTGTGGGCCTGATTGAAAGAGCATTAATTCTTTTTCATCCTAATCTCAACAACCAAGCTCCCTTCTATTTTATTCTTGCAGGTACTTTCTCTATGGTAAAAATAAAAATTAAAAGGGGCAGTTTGCTCTTTGTTAAATATGAACTGGCTAAGAGTGCAGCAGCATTCTTGCCATGCCATCAATGTTGAGCTGCCAAATTATTCCACTGCTATTGTTTCCATCACTTTCAAAGTCTCAGGACATGAGCAAAACATAAGCAAATTTTCTGTGAGAACAAAGCACATGTGGTCTTGAGTCCAACTACCAAAAAATTTTCCTTTCCAATTTAAATATCCTTGGCCCTGGTAGTTGCTTTCTGTCTTTGTATCTGCTTTCTGGTCTTCCAAAATTTCTCATCAAGCTCAGCATATGTCATTCTAGAACTTCTTTGGCCAATATCACCAAACTTTTTAAAACTCCTCTCACAAACCAGTTTCAGAGGCTTCTAAACCATATGCTTAGGTAATATCACAGCAACAAGTCCCTCATATCTTCTACAAAAATCCTTCTTAGTCTCGTTCTTCATTACTGGGAAAAATACCTGGAACTCACAATTTAAAAGAGAGGCGATTTATTCAGGTTAATGTTTTAGGAGCTTAAGTCCTTACAAATCCTTTAAATCTTGGCTGCAGGAAGAATGGACATAGTGGAGGGGACTAATACAGGAAAGATGTTCATTTTGTGGCAGATAGGAAGTAGACTCCACATCCTAACACAACTCTATATAATGCCTGCTCTCTTAATTACTTTTCTCTCACTGATGGGACAAAATACCTGGCACCCAAAGTTGAGGATGGAAAGGTTTATTTAGCTCACTGTTAAGTTTCAACTGGCTTCAAGGCAGGGTGGTACATGGCAGCAGGCAACAGGTTACAGAAGTACCAAGAGCAAAAGAAAGGAGCAAGCGCCCTTTCCTCACTTATATGTATCTAGAGTCCCTACCCTAGGATGAGTTCTCTAGCCCTATGATGTAGAATTGCCACATTGCTTAGCTATGCTTCTAAACCCCTGAAATTGGCATAATGAGTCAATCACAATCTCTAGATTCAGGCGCCTCTGAAAAGCCCACCTTTTACTATGACTGCATGAGGTTTTTGAGGAATAGCCAAGTACAAACCATAATTCCTGCATAATCTGATCACTTTCTGAAAGCTACTGCTATAACGGCATGAGGCTTTGGGGAGAATAGGGCATCTAGTTGCAAACTATACTAACATGCTAGTCTAATTTTTAACTTTTGTGGAACTCCGTGCTGTTATACATAATGGCTATGTCAATTTATACTCCAATAATTAAGAAGAATACCCTTTCTGCTGTAGTATCACCAATATTTGTTAGTATTTATATTTTTTGATGCCAGGCCGTCATATCTGGGATTAGTTGCTGCTTTATTGAGACTCCAGTTTACATTTTCTAATGGTTATTTATATTGAGCAAGCTTCTCGTAATATTAATCTGCTTAAAATAAAAGCTACAGGAGATTTTATATAACTTTAAAATTAGCAAACTAGATATTTGTCTGCATCTGTCAAAATAGATAATGTGATTCTGAGCCTTGTCAATGAATAAAGTATAATTTGGTCAAGGGAGACAATATCATATATGATACTGGATAGAACATCCCAAAAGTACTAAATTCAATGTTAAGATAATCAATTTTGAGAAAACGGACTAATCGTGATGAGTCTTATTAAGGTGACCAAAGTAATTAATCAAAAGAAAAATTTATTTTAAGGAATAATGAAATGGTAAGTATACTCAGCTTAAAGAAGAATTATCTAATTTGCCACATTTGGATTCTGTTATGTGGAATATATTGGTTTAAAATAACTTCAGAAAAAGAATGAAAATAAATGATTAGAAGTAATAGCTGGCCGTACATTAGGTTAATATAATTATTTTAATGATAATAATAGCATCAAAATCTTATATAAGTCCTACTGTATGAAAAGCACTGTTACCAATATATTATGTCATTTATTCTTTACAGTTATCCCCCTGAGACTGTATTAATATTGTCTAAAAATTAAAGTTGAACTGGCGTGGAGAAGCTATTCTGAATATCTTGCCCAAAGTCTACTAATGAGGGGCATTCTTAGGACTTAAATCTGAGAATCTAGCCTCAGAATTCCAGACATGTGTTGCCTTAGTAATTAATGGCTTTGGCTCTCTGAAATATAAAGGATTGTCATTTTTTAATAAGTGTAATATCTTTTCCAGAAGGTGCCAATAAAAGAATGATTGTATAAATTCCAGTTAAGATAGGTGAACAAATTGATCTACATAGTTCTTACTTTCACTCACTTGTCGTTCTTACATGGGATTCTCTGTGAGACAGATTTCATGCTACATAATGCAGAAAGCCAACATGAGCACTTACCCTAAGTAAATTTATAAGTCAAGTATGTAGGAATTAGACAAGTAATTTATTATAATTTATTGTAACCAGTGATATTAAGAAGTACATGATACCGGGCGTGGTGGCTCACGCTTGTAATCCCAGCACTCTGGGAGGCTGAGGCAGGAGGATTGGTGCGAGTTCGAGACCAGCCTGGGCTACAAAAGTGAGCTCAAGGCCAGCCTCAACTGCATAGCGAGAACCTGTCTCAAAAAGACAAAAAAAAAAAAAAAAAAAAAGTAGATGATGGTAAAAAAAAACAAATGGTGCTATTGAATGGAGTGTCATCTTGGTTGATTTTGGGATCAACTAGGGTGACTGGAGCAGTACACAGCTCAGAGCATCTAGGTAGGTCTGGTAGGCATGTCCTCAGGCGTCACATCTGCTGCTTCATGTCTTCCTGTGTAGCAGTGTTTAAGTACTGTGCTTCCATGCCACTAATAATTATGTATCTTTGCTCCTCCACAACTTTCCACCATAATGTTCCTGCCTTTAAGCCAGTTGAATCCCTGGAAACTGAGGTAAATTAAACTACTACCTCTTTAAATTTTAGATGTCAAGTGTTGTGTCCAAGCAATTGGAAAATCGACTAACAGACATCAGGAAATAATTTGTTTGTCTGGAATAAGTCATCACCCCCAAGAAAAGGTTCAACCCTTATTTCACCATCTGTTGAACTACATTTCAAGGGACTGCTTATCATTAACTCACTTAAACTTTGATGTATAAACAGCATCCACTGGACTCAAGTTTAGTTTGTGAATTTCATTGCTAAAATATCCCTAAGCTAGTGACAAAGATTGGTATTTCATAAAAATGCATTTTATTCTCCTTTAAAATTCTTATACAGAAGATATAGAATGTTTATTTATGTTTTCTAAGTGGAATAAGCTCATTCTACCACATAATTACAAGATGAATCTAAGATATTTTTCATCTTAAAACAAGTTGGTGCTTTATCATTCTAAAGTATTTTTGTCAATTACTATTGAACGTTCCCAACAATGTCAGAAAGATCAAGAAAAAACAGAAAAATGAAAGAATCACATAACAATGAATCAGTAAGTCACCACTATTTAATCATTCTTCAATATTCATAGAGTTGATCAAAGTATTGCATCATTAACTTTTACAAAAGATTAAACTGTAGGCGCAAGCTTTTTAGATTAGTTTTAGCTTTCACTGAACACAGTTGAGAATGCAGATTTTTTTTTTCTTCCCATACTTGCAATGAGAAGAACACTGACAGCGGAGGATGAATTACAATCATCAGGTGACTCAGGAGACAGATGTAAAGTGACAGTGACATTCTAACCTAGAATAATGATAGTTACAGTTGAGGTATAAATGAAATATCTGACAGAGTCTTCAAATGACAGTATCCCTAAGAATTTTTTCAAATTCAAGATCAGTGAGTGAATGATATTTTTAAAGACAAAAAAAAGAAATAAATATAAAGCATTCTTAGCCACTTACTTAATGAGAAAGACTTTAGTGCATATTGTGAGACAAGAACTTGGACCATCCTATTTTGCTAAAAAGTACATGCAATATCTTTTTAACTTTTGTGAACCTGTGATGATTCATAAGTAGACAAATGTTGACGGTATGTGTGGAACAGAAAGAGGATATGTTATCACCTTCAAATGGATTGACCATTAAAACTTGTTCATAATCCTAAAGAGAAAAATTCTTCTATAATTACAGGACAAAAGGTATAGTAATCTTCCACAAAATTATGAAATGCCAAATTTTTTAAAGATTGATCAAGCAATACATTTTGATGATGCTGGTTCAAGAAGCATCAGTTATGATGATAAACAGTGACCCAAGAGTTATTTGAAAACTAAGATCAGTATTTGCAAGACGAATGAGTTTCAGATTCAGGGTGATAGCTGAAAAGTATTAATTTCTTTGAAAAGCAGAATCCATTCTTCCTTACATCACTTCCAAAGCCAGAAAATATGGAATAAAATGTTGGGTTTCCTATGTTTAAGAGGTTACTAAAAATTGAAATATAACTTTTTCTATTTCTTTCTACTTACTTAGATATTTTTATACTAACTGAAAGAGTAAAAATAAAAAAGAAGAACCCACTGGCTTCAGACAATGAAGTGGTCATTACAGGCATTATCTGAAGAAGCAGAGCAACGTCCTGGCCCTAGGAATAGGCTGCGTGACAGCATCACAAAGCATCTCTTCCCTTCAAATTATGACTCAAGGTTGTGTGGCTCACTTTTTTTTTTTTCTTTTCTGTCTCCAGCTTAAGACACTTAAGACATATACCTCAATTTTCTATTCCCGTAATAATTAGTCATGAAGGAGTACTTCTCTTCATAATTTCAGAACAGGAATTTTCTTTGAAATTCAATTTGAAGACTCAAAACTAAATGTGTCAGTAATCAAAATTTAGACTGAGGGTCACAGAGATAGCTCAGTGGTCTAAGTACCTATCTAGGCAAGTGCAAGGACCAGGGGATCTGCAGCACCACATGCCTAGCTGGTCCTGCCCCAGGCGCACTGAGCCAGTCACAGAGACCTGGCATCGTGGTGCACTCCTAACAGAAGGATCACTACAAGTCCAAGCTGAATAGCAAGACCCTGCACCAAATGCATTAAAATTTAAACAAAAAATTAAATTAAAAATTTTGAATATTAAATTAACACTAGGAAACATAAAATTTCTTCACTAAACTGCAAAATATAAGCATGTACTCATTTTCTAGTTTCCCATAAAAAGTCTTACACACTGGGCAGCTTAAAACAAGAAAAATTTATTCTCTCACAGATATGGAACTAGATGTCCAAAATCAAGAGTCAGCAAGTTGGAGTATTTTTGGAGCCTTTGACAAGAGAATCTATTCTAAGTCTTCCTCCTAGCTTCAGGTAGTTTCCAGCAAACCTTAACCCTTCTCATCTTCAAATGTAACATCACTATCACCACTATCTTCCTTTCTGTTTGCATATACTATCCTCTTCCCATATGCTCTGTTCCTGTGTCAGCTTCTCTGTACCTACAATTCTTTTTATTTTCTAAGGACACCATTCATATTGGACTTAGGATCCAAACTATATCAGTATTGCTTCATGTTAACATAATTACAGTTACAAAGACCCTAGTTTCAATAAGGACATATTCGCAGATTCAATGTGAACATTAATTTTAGAGAGATACTGGTCAACCCAGTAAGGTGGTGTTTATAAACAGTAGTCTAATTAATTCAGGAAAATATGAACCATTCGGTTAAATAAAATGTAAAGAATACAAAAATATTTGATAATTTAGAAGAAGGAGTCTAATATTTGATTAAGTTAATTTGAAATTAAATATTAATACAGTAAATAATATATGTGGATGTTTTGAAGATGACTAAAACTTAAATATTTATAAGTAACTGAAAACAAACTAAAATCAAAATTTTTGACTGACTTTCCTCTTGATATTTTCTTGTCACTTTGGGGAAGTTTCATGGATTCTTATTTAAAAAGTTAATTTCAGTTTTATTTGTCACTTTAAATCCCAATAGGACTACTGAACTTCTAGTCTGTATTTCTTCCTGAATATCAATCAAGTACAG
Source organism: Myocastor coypus (assembly GCA_004027025.1). NCBI lineage: Eukaryota > Metazoa > Chordata > Mammalia > Rodentia > Myocastoridae > Myocastor > Myocastor coypus. Next base: position 8,321 of record PVJA010003672.1, read on the forward strand.
CATTCTAAACTACTCTTTGCTTCTTTTTCTTTTGAGGAGCCTTGAAACCTCACACTGGTAAGCAAAATTCAGTTGAATACAATTTTCATTGAGTTCAAGACATTTAAAGAAAAGGTTTATAATCCACATTTCCGTAAATCAGAATGTTATTTTGCCCCCAACTTACTTTCCTATCAAAGTATGGATTTCTTCACTCACGCATTCTGGGATCAATGTGTAAACTCCTTAGTCGCTCTAAAGTCACCTTCCTTGGAACTGATTCAAATTATTGTGGAAAATTTCATGTTAGTATCAACAGAAATATACGAACAACAATTTCATATTTTCCTACTAGTATGTTTTCATTTTTAATTGATGTGTATATAATGAACAACAACCCCCTCAAAAAAAAAAAAAAAAAAAAAAAAAAAAAAAAAAAAAAAACAGAAGCTTCTTTCTCCTGATGAAGTACATATCTATTTGGGCTCATATGTTCAGTGGTCAGGCAGGAGATGATAGCCATTAGTGCAGAGTGATGCATTGTGCTCCACATGGCAACCTATGTGTCATCTCACAACCTTTTGTGATGTTTTATATGGTTTCTGCTAAATTCCACTTCAGAATTATCCCTGCCTGTATGAATTAGGGATGCAAGACTTTTCATTCACAAAACCCTTGATAATTACCCTATGAAGCCCACTGGAGAGTAGCAAAACACTTGTTAGATTGAATCTTTCACTGTTACTTGATTTGCAAGGGAAAGTTTTTTTGATTCAGAGACATTCATTAATTGACATCCCCATTATATTGGGTTCTTGTGCCAATGAAGACTGTAGAAGTTGAGCAACAGAGTATGATTACAGCATTTTTTTTCCATTGTGTAGCCAAAGGAAGTGAAAAGTCATTCACCTTAAAGTTAAGTGACTTAAGTCACACCCTTATAGGCAGGTAGCTTCTCAGTCATCTTCAAGAGAACAACAACTAAGCTGCCAGTGAGATGGTTCCTTTCCATCTTTCTATTGCAACTAGCACCAAGTTCTTTCTACAAAATGTTGATTCTGCTACTTTGGAGCTGATCTATTTGTTCCAACCAGTAATAAATTTTATCATACAGTAACTATATCAACAAATTAGAAAATGCAAAGAGGACTTCTTATAATTTGGTGCATGCTATTCTGATTAAAGAAAAGATACTAAGGTAAAAGAAAATTTCTATGACTCCCAAATAAAAAGTGTGCTTCGTAATTTGGTCATTATTATAACCACAATGGATTAAACCCTTTCTGCAAATAAATGTGGGTTCTGAAATATATTAAGAAAAAGTTTGCTTGTAGCTTTGCTAATCACAAATGAAGGATTATTCCAGGTGTAATTTGAAGGAAAAAGAGGACTATTCCCATAATTAGTTTTCAAATATATTATATTCTTTATCAATAGGGTATAATGTGGGAAAATCTTAAATTTTTAGCTAAAGGTTAAAAAGTGTTACAGTGATAATGGCAATAATAATACATACTTATTATATATACTATACATATATATTATATGTACATAATATATATACGTATATTATGTTCCAAATAATTTGGAGGAATTAACTCATTAAATTTTTTAATCCTTAGAATAGGGCCAGCGAGATAACTCCGTGGCACAAATGCCTACCTGGCAAATGCAAGATCATGAGTTTGAACCCCAGTCCCACACACACACACACAAAAAAAAATAATAACATTAACAATCCCCTGAAATTAGTATTTATCCCCAATAAGATACAGTGAATTATCTTTAAGATATAAGATATATTTTCATCTAACTTATTCAAATGTGATTGATAAATGCTATAATTTTCCCATTAGTCGCATTAGACATCTTAATCTGCAAAATCCATTTGTCATCTATTTGAATATCTGGTAATTAATATACTGAGGTTTGATGCCTGGACCTGCTGTGCCAGCCCCATCACCAGGGTGTGCTGAGATGGCAATTGCGATTGGGTATGGTTGTGCGCACCTGTAATTCCAGTTCATGGGAGGGTGTAAACAGGCAAATCACTATTAGTCCAATCCAGTAGTGAGACCCTGAACACCCTGTAGGCCCTTCACTAAAATACAAAAAAAAAAAGAAAGAAAGAAGAAGAAAAAGAAGAAGAAGAAGAAGAAGAAGAAGAAGAAGAAGAAGAAGAAGAAGAAGAAGAAGAAGAAAGAAAGAAAGAAAGAAAGAAAGAAAGAAAGAAAGAAAGAAAGAAAGAAAGAAAGAAAGAAAGAAAGAAAGAAAGAAATCAAGAAATCAAGAAAGAAAGAAAAGAAAGAAAGAAAGAAGTATGTAGTTCCTGGTGCCATTGGAGAAGGAGATATTATGAAGTGTATGACTTTCTCACTCTTAAAGCTAAGAATGACCTTCTATACTTTTCATTTTACTCTCCTTTTCCAACATGGCCAGCGTTATAACCTGTTCCCAACACCATACTGTTCAATGAAAAGTCCACAATAAACTTTCCTTCTTACGCCAATCATATTGAGTGCCCAAGGATTGCTAAGTGACTGCACAGTATCTTGTATGGTTAGTTGTCCAAGATCATCACAGTACATGAAGAAAGATTCCCCAAATAGTAAGCGAGGACATGGAGAGGGTGGATGTGAGTAATATTTTGTACTTTAAGTCTTTCTTCAAATACGGTGATAATTAGAAATGGCAATTGAAGGATGAGAGGCTATAGTGAGATTTAGAGTAAGGCTTTGGCATAGACACAAGTAAAAGGAAGAAGGGAACAGAAAATGCCCTCCTTAGAGAGGGTCCCAGAGACAACCCAAGAATAGGATAGAGTGGATTTCATGTAATTCTTACTAGATTTTTTTGTATGGGACTTTAGCAAATCATGAAATTGGTACCAACTGTAAGATCCAAATACAATATGGGATGTCTCTTATATAGCTTTTCAGCCCTATAAGCGTCAATTGTGCAGGAGACTCCACTTCAGAGGGCAGTTCTCAGACAGCCTCAGTTGGGCTTCTGCCAGCACAAACTGTCAGACCCGACATGGTGTACCAAATATTTCTGAAGCTGCGTCCCATTGCATTTTGGTCACTGGCATCGAACACTTATCCAGTGGAAACATGTAAGAGAAGGAACCATTGTTGATGAACTCAGTAGGGCTTAGGAACCAACAGATAACCAATAGATTTTCCTTTTGATACCCAGGTCAGAAAATTGAGACATTCAGAACATTAGCTCTTCAGGAAATCTGATGGATAAGAGCAAGGATGCTCCTCATTGTGGCCACGTCCATAATCCGTCCTTACCCTGCCCATTTTCTCTGTTTTGTCTCTCTGCCCTTCCTTTGTATTCCTTGGGTTCATTCCATAAAGCAGATTAGGCTAGGCATGGTTCAAATGCTTGCAACATCTAAATAGGCAGGAGAAAATATACAGACTTTTTACTACAGACCCATATAGTAGATTATGTTGAGTTATTCAAATCATAAAGGATGAGATTGAATTTATTTCAGGGTCAAATTTGCTATCCTTGATGTGATAGTAACTTTAAAAAATAATAATTCATTTTAAGACAATAATTGCTTTTTCTTATCTTTGCCATCGGATTTTTACTGATACATTTTAGATTTGAATAATGATCACTTTCATCACAGAGCATTGGTACCCATAGAAATTCCCATTCCCCTGCTCTCCCTTTAACACCTCCTTCCCCCCGTTCTTGTCTTTTATGTTATAATATGGGTGTTAGTAATGTCAAAGTGGCTGGCTCTCATTTTCAATTTTGACAGGCTAATATTGTGGCAAGAGTAAACATATTATTAGCTGAGTTCCTAGTTGTGTAATACTGTATTTTCTACCTAATCCCTCTCAGATCAGAGAGCAAAAGTGGAAATCCTTTAGTTTTAAATATTCTGTAACTCTATATTCATTACATCGCATCCAGAACGACTTCTTAAAATTTAAATATATCTTTATCTTTTCCTCTTCCTTAAAGGAATGATAAAGAAATATGAAGAATTATAAAGAAATGTGAAGTTCGCAGAGCTGTTACATCTGCTTTCATCTATGTATGAGAGCACATGATCAACAGTTCAGATTAAAAATGTAACAAAAACCCAAGTCATCACAGTAAGCAAATTTGGATTAGGCAGAAATGCTCTTAAGATATCTGAATGATTATTATTTTTATAGTGTCTGAAGGCTTCTATGACAGATGCTATAGTAGAAAACTAAAAGCCCGGCCATTCCCAGTGTTTCATGAGCTTTCTCACCAGGAATCCTGCCTAAACCAAGCTGTTTCTTGCAAGACATCCTTGTTGTTGTTGGTCTGATTCATTTTTATCTATGTAGTTTAGGGCCTACAGGGTCTCACTACACAGATCCAACTTGTAGTGATCCTTCCTGTTTTGCAGCCTCCCAAGTGCTGGGATTACACACATGTGCAACCACACCCAGCGCACCCTAGGGGTAGGGCCGGAATGATAGGCCAGGGATCGAACACCCGGCCCCTGTGTCTGCCTAAGTAGACATTTTAATCAGGTGAACTCTCTGGCTGGCCCAAGACCTCCTTTTTGAAGCCTCATGCTGACCTCTGCATATAACTGCAGGTTGATTCCTGTGTGGAGAACACAGTTTGAGGTTTCTTTGGGTTTGTTTGTTTGTTTGTTCGTTTTTCTAGAGCATAAAAGCTTACTGGGGAAGAGGAATGAGGAATAGGAATGGGGACTAGGAATTGTTCCTAAGAGATAGGTGAGGTCCAAGGTGGATTGCCTGCAGTGTGCGTTTTTAGAAGTAATTTTCCAGTTACATTGTAGCTCAGAAAGGAAAGCTGAGAAGTAAGCAGGCCAACAGGTAAAATATCACTAACATAAGTGGTGAATATCAACATATCAAAACCTCTCGTACCTTGTAGTATGCAAATTCAATTCTGAGACTTCGAAGAGAGTGTGACCCACATTATTATGATTTCTTTTTTTAAATTTTATTAATTCTAACAAGAAAGCAATAACAATGAGACAGATTCAAAACAGGTTAGTTAGGACATTTACAATAATCACTGTGTTACATATTGTTGTCTTCACAAAAGTTGTTCAGAGTACAAGATGCAAACATGATAACTTTTCTAAACACTAGTAGTACAAATCTTTCTTCTCACTCAACTAAGAGGAGGTAGCTGTATCTATAGTCCAATAGTCCATAATAGTAATGGATTATCATCAGAATTGGCAGTGTTGGAAGCAGTTGACTTGAACTTTTTACAGCTAAGCATATTAATATGGCTTTACTGTTAATACCTCATGGTTAGGCTTTTCTTTTTTTAAATACCTTTAATAAGAAATTGAAATGTGACAGTTTCAAAACATGTTAGTAGTACATTCACAATAATTGATACAATGCATATTGTTGTCCTCTTTGTAGCTATACAAGGCACAGGGTATAGACATGATAAACTTTCTCATGGTTATTGGTACAATAGATGTCTTTTTTGATCTAAGAGAAGGTAGTTATATACATAGTCAAATGTTCCATAATTGCATTGTGTTACTGACAAAACTAGCAATGTTGGAAGTTGTTGATTGGAGCCTTTTACTAAACTACCCTTATGTTTTATGCATCATGTTTAAGCTTTCCTGCTGGATGGTTAAGGGCAAGTTAAAGCAAGACCTGTATACAAAACATGGAACTTTTGTATCTCCCAAGGTCAGTCAAATCCCCTCAGGATTTACTTTGGAACCATGGACAGTGCTTTGTAGAACTGTTGTCAGTGTCAGCCGTCTGGATGAGCCTCGGCCATTGCTTGACCAGTTTGCTCTCTGTGAAAGCTCAAGAGAATGTTTTCTCTCTAGGTGACTCTTCTTAGGCACACTATACACTTTCAGTCCCTGTCCTCTATGGTCCCTTAATCTCCTTTTCTACCAGATGGTTAAGACCAAGATAAAGCAAGAACTATATAGCAAAAAAAAAAAAAAAAAAAAAAAAAAAAAAAAAAAAAAAAAAAAAAAAAAAAAAATGTAACTTTTGTGTCAAACTACATGGGTAATACTTGAAAGAATTAACAACTGAGACCACCTCTTATTGAGAATTTTTTACACATCAAAAGAAATTACAAACAGAGTGAAAGGACAACCCACAAATTTGGGGAAAATCTTAACTAATAAACACTCAGACAAAGATCTTCTCTCTAGAATTCATGAAGAACTAAAAGACATTAGGACCCCAAAATTTAAAGTCCCTATCCACAAATGGTCATCTAAGATGAACACATACTTCTTAGAGGAAGAAGCACTAGAGGCTAGTAAATACATGAAAAACTGATCCACATCCCCAGCCATCTGTGAAATGTAAATTAAAACAACACCCAAATACCATTTCACCCCAGAAAGAATGGTTATCATAAAGAAATCAACCAACAACAAATGTTGGAGAGGCTGTAGAGAAAAAGGAACCCTTCTCCACTGCTGCTGGGAATGCAGACTGGTGCAACCATGAAAACCAATGTGCGGACTCCTTAACACCTAGGACTGGCAATTCCATTCAATCCAACTATCCCTGTACTGGGAATTTTACCAAAAGAACTGAAAATATGTCATACTGATATTTGTGCACCTACATTTATAGCAGCACAATTTGTTATAGTCAAATCTTGGAAACAACCCAAATGCCCATCACCTGAGGAACGGCTGAAAAAGGATGATTTCTTCCTCTTAGCAGCAATTGAAACTTTCTTTTTTTTTTCTTTTCTTTTCTTTTTTTTTTTTTTTAATGATGGCTGGCTCAGCCTCCCCTGGTGGGTCTGGCGCATCATGTGGTGCCAGGGATCAAACCGTGGTCCCTGTGGTTGCTTAAGCTTGCCTAGGCAGGTGCTTTAGACCATGAGCATCTCATCAGCTCCTCCCCCTTTAATGAAATTTTCATTAATGATGTCATAACCTAAATATAAGCAGATTTGCTGAGCATATGCCAACAGACAAGAACAGACACCCAACACTGGGAAAGCAGAAGCATAGTGCTCTTATGTAAGAATGCTGTATAGCAATTGTGTGCCTGAGTTTGATTCAGTATAGAACACAAATGTTCATCCCAAAGGCACTTGTTTTGGGAATATGGTGAGCCAAGTCATTAATTTCCAAAAGCTTTGAGATGTTCTTAAAGTCTCAGAAGTAATACAAGTGAAGTTTCACAGTAAACAAGTTGTATTTGTCTTGTTTTGTTTTTACTATTTTAGGAAGTCTGTGTCCCAATTCAGTTCAGGAGCTAAACAAGTACAGAAATGAAAAGTCTGGTCATATTTAATACCAGCAATTTTGCAGGAAAAGTTTAGACAGAATCTTTCATGTACAGTGAATAGCTCTGGAGAGCCAGTTATTTTAAAAGTTGTACCTTACACGCGGCAGCCTCTCTTAGAGCAGAGAAGCACAGGTGACTACATCATTTCCTTACTTAGGACCTCAACAAAGTTTTATCTTTAAAGACAATGCATACCATTTTTAAGTAATCACTGATTTCTGGACACCTGAAAGACTTTTTTTACTTCAAAATGCTCAACAATGATAGGGATTTACTCAAACAGAATGACTGGCTATTACCAAACATTTTGTCATTTTTTAAATTTCCAATTTTAGCCTCATATTTTCTTTTTATTCTTTTTTATTTATTTAAAGAGTACAAAATAGTGATAGGAAATAACAGCATTAGAATTGATACAACAGGGCCGGGGAGATAGCCCCATGGCACGAGTGCATTCGAACCCTGATCCTGCCAAAAAAAAAAAAAAAAAGAAGAAGAAGAATTGATACAACATTTGGGGCTGAGGAAATAGTTCAGTGGAATAAGTGCCTGGCAAGCACAAGGTCCTTAGTTCTATTACACGTACCAACAAAGAAAAAAAGTATCTATATTTTAGGGGTAGGGAAGATAGCTCGGTAGAATAAGTGCTTGCCTGGCAAGTGCAAGGACCTAAGTTCAATCTCTAGTTCCAAAAAAATATATATAAGAAATGATGATACAACATTTGACTAAACAAAGTAGTAGAAAAAATAACAAAGATAGTTGTAAGGAATTTAAAAGAATAAGCAGAAAAAGAAAAGCATTAACTTCTTTCAAAAGACCAGCAGAAATTGACAGTACCATTATTTTCCCACATTTTAAATTTGAAACTATTTTTAAATTCACACAGTGTAGTGATTAAATATATTACAGATCCATGTTGTGGTATAAAATACATTGAGCAGATTGTATAAAAGCTTGACTTATGTGGAAACAAACAATTGTCTAGATGACAACTGAAGCAAAATACTCTTCATTTAAAAAGCAAATATGGAGTGAAAATAAAGAAGCAAATAAACAACAGAAAGAAAGAAGACCCAAGAACATCGTCAATATTTTCTTTAATAATTTAATGAGGCTTTCTAAACCAAAGCGTTTGGTTTCTTCTACAGAGTATGGCCATATGTTCGCTGTCTTTCCCACATTTATACGCTGACTTGCTGAGCCATCCTGAAACGAGACAATTATCAAACACTGCGGTCTAACGCTGTGGAGAAAGCCCTCTCTATGACAATGAAAAACAACCGGTAGCTGGAATGAGCAACACGAATGACAGCTTCCTTCCCTAGAAATACTATTCAATGCCACACCTCCCCTTTCCTAATCTTTAGCTCCATTGGTGGTGCTTACCAGAGCCCTGAACAAACATTCCCAGCTGGCTGCTAGACGCCACCAGAGGCTCTCTTTGGAACTTCAGGTACGAAGAACTTTTGTAACAAATTTATTTACTGTCCTCAACTCAGTTTATTTACTACTATGTCTTCATACCTTTTTTTTTGTGCTGCTTTTTGGAAATAACATCATCACAAGAGCACAGTTGGAAAACTTCAGGTTAACATTTAAACCATACCACTGACCTGGAAACTTGTTACAGCGGATATGTGGAAATGGTTCATTCGTAAATAGGACCTCTCTGTTCTCTTTGAGTTTTTCTTTTTTTAATAGAGTGGTAGGATTTGAACTGCAAGCCCTGAGTGTATCTGGAAAGCATCCTACAATTCAGCTCAATTCCCACCCTGCTTTGCATGTATCACCATCCTATCTTAGGTCACTTCTATCTCGCCTGCTAATGTATAGAATCCTCTACTGATGCTGCCTCCTTGGAAAGCAGCTTGGGCTGAAGTCCTTCTCCCATTCACATCCATGGTTGTCACCAAATGAACTTTCTTCTTACACATAGCTCTTAAAGGATCTAAACCTTCTCAATGAAGTCCAAGTCAAGGCCTTCACTATACCGGTCTATCCAAGGTCATGTCTTTCTCATTTTCATCCCTATCAAACTCATACTCTTAGGACTGGCCTGATGGCTCAGCAGACTAAAGTGTCTGGCTAGGCAGCTGCAGGGATCAGGTTGGAGCCTGGTGTGCAGTGCTGGCCCTGCCCCCAGGGCATGCTGAGAAGGTGACTGAGACTGGACTTGAAGGTTTATGCCTGTAATCTCAGCACTTGGAAGGCTGAAAACAGAAGAATCACTATCAGTCTGACCTGTGTAGTGAGACCCTATAGACTTCATACTAAACACATTAAAAATTGAAACGAAATTATATTCTAAGGATCAATAAGACAGCTCAGTGGACTAAGCTCCTGATTAGGCAAACACAAGGACTGGAATTTGATCCCTAGCCCTACGTGCTCCTGCCAGCCCAAACCCAAGTGCACTGAGCCAGTGACCTAGTCCAGATCTGGTCACGCACACCTGTAATCACAGTGCTGAGGAGGCTTCAAAATAGGAGAATCACTGTGTAAGTGCTGCATAGTGTGACACCCTGCATAAAGTAGATAAAATATAAAATAATATAAATAAATATATTCCAACCAAGATAGATTTCTCATCATTTAACTCTCACACCTCACAGTCACCTCCTATGAACTCATACTGGAAATTTTTAATGGGCTTGTAACTCATTTTTTAATAATCTAAATTCTTCAAAACATCACTTCTTGAAAAAGTGACTCTTGGGCTACCAAAAAATGCTTGAAATGATTTTCTGTACACTCTGTATGCAGCAGGAATTAAACTAGGCTTCAAAGCGCTAAAGATGCAGATCTCTCTTGACTCTTGCTCTGGCACTTAAAGGTGGTATGATGCTTGATTATGGAAAACATTCAGGAACACCAGTCTTTTGAGCAATGGAAGAAAGTTTCCCAGGTAAAAACCTAATCAGTAGTTATTCTTACATTCTTCCAACATCAAGAAGACTGGGGAAAATAATGCTCTCATTGCAGCTGCAGAAAATGTTCTTTTCTGGAGGCATTACATGCATTTTGAAGAGCACGCAAAGAACGCTCTCTCCAACATCATGCAATTATGTATAGCAGCAAATAAACACAGAAATAGCTAGTGCAGTGGAAGTTGATGTGTCCTAGAGAATGAACATTGGCCAACTGAATGCAAATCAACTAAAAGTTATTTTCATCAGTGTGTCACTTTGTCATACAAGAGACCAACATGATAAGAAAGAAACCTACTCAGCTTTAGATGGAGAGAAAGTAAAGAATGAGGCAGAAAATGGCAAAGCTAGGATTTCTCAAGCAACTCTTTAATAAATTGTTTACTCATAATCTAGTAATAAGGGAAAATATTTATTACAGAATTACTTGTGTATTACTTCTAATTATATAAGCCTAGACAAATTTAACTCTATCTATAAATTCCTCAGTTTTATGTCTCAAACACTAAGACAGTGTTATGTCTTGAGTACAATCTGATTGTACCCCAAAGGGCCATAGAAAAAGATTCATACCAGCATAGCCCTGTGGGAGGTGGTATGAAGTTTCAGGAAACCAGGAGTAGGGTGGCACCTCAGGCCATTCAAGGTAAAAGGTGCTTGTTTCCTCTCTCTTTCTCTCAGACCTTATTTTATTGCATTGCTTATCTCCAACTTGTCCTATGGCTCTGGCTCCTGCCACACCAGGCAGTGATATCGTCAAGATCCTCCCTGAGCCTGCCCCACTGCATGTGGACCTGGGATCTCCAAAACTGACAGCTAAATAAACCATCTCTTCTCCACAAATGTCCAGTGTCAGGTATTTCATTGCTGTGACAAAAAGCTGAGAAACATATGTAAAATCTTATCTCTTCTTGTCTTCTGGAAAAATTATAAAATTCCTTATTTAATAATCTGTCATTTCTGTGCTGGTGATTTGTGCATGATCTGCAGCTTCCTAAGGCAAAAACAAGCCTCACAATGGTTTTTAGCTTTATTGTTTACTCTGCTAAGTGACTCAGCTTTTCAAGATGGAGACAAAAACAATTGAACAGTAATAGTCCCAGAAATATAAAATAAAATTGAAGCTCCTCATCCCATGTCATTAATTGCAAATTAATTTCATGGACAATCATGGTAGAATAGAGTTAGATGCCATTTTGAATTTGATTTCTAGAAGGAAAATGCATGCTTTTATGTCCCTTTTTTCTGCCTTACAGACGATGTCAGCTTGGTAAGGTAAAATTACACTTGATGCAAGAAGACACAAGCTGTCATGACAGTGACATCTATGGTGTCTTAAACTTGGAGAGCTTCCAGTACTTCTATAGGAATACTGCAGGGCCTTCAGGCCTCGGTGCTTAAACAACCAAATAGTCAACAGCTGTCATGCTGCCAACAAACTATATTTTTGGTAGCATCTGTGTCTGCTGTCACCAGCTTTCTTCACACAATTGTAGTAAGCCAATGGCAAGCATTTTTCCCTAGATTATTAACAGATCACTGCAGGGGACATACGCAAGAAAGAGACTGCTCCTTTATGAGAAAATTAAAGGAAATAGGAAAGTGAAAATTAAAAGGCGTGTTTTATTAACTACATTAGAAAATTATTACTGATCTTTCCTTCAGAAAAACTTAGTTCTTAATTCTATTTTCAGTTTTGATTATATGTGTGCATGTAAAAATGAAACATGAATATTCAGATATTTAAATTATTTCCAAGAAAAGTGCCCATCATTCCAACCACAACTAATTTATTGACCACTACCACTGTCTTTGCCCTCTTTGTTTAGAACATAAATCGAGTCATCTCCAGAGCAATAACAGGCCTAGGCAGTGAAGTTCAATAAGTTCCAGGAATATCTCAGAGGTTCCATAAAAACGTTAAAAAGAAGATAACTCTCTGGTTTTCTCTATGACCTCTATTAGTAGTTTGCTTCCTATTTTTCATTCTGTTCTCTTTTTCCATCTCTGCTCTCTCCTGTATGGAAAATGGGGTTATATTTCATCCATGAGGCAAGTTGAAGAAATGAAGGAGTTTAGGTTAATATATCATAGAGACAACCAACAAATATGCTCAGCTTCCCATTTTTAAGATCTCAGAATAATCCCAATATCCAAATTCACACTTTGGCAACTAACTATAACACACTAGGATAAAAGCAGAAGAAAATGATTTTCAATGATGCCCAAACTATCTTCAGGACCCCCTACAAAGGGTAGAGGCACATACAACATTTTTCTTTCCTCCCTATCTTCTCCCCAGTTCCAGGCTATTAGTTTTATTATGTTTACCTCCCAAATTCTCAACCTTATTAAGGACAACTGCATTTATAAGTACTCATTCTCCACTTAATTGCCAACTGCTCTCCTCCTTGTCAATATTCAAAACTGAGACACTAAAGTTGATCTCAGCTGACACGGAATCAAAATCTAGCTAAAGCAATGATGGTAATGTCAGTCGGAGCCAACAACCACAGGCTTTTTCCCAGGTGGTAGAGACCAACACAGACACAAAATGGACGCGGCTTACTTGTAGATATCAAAGGCTGCAAGCAATTAGAATTGTTTTTTATGACACTGTTTGAATTCAGGATTGTGATCAATCCTTTTCTTTGTCTGCATCCCACAGGAACAAGTGCCTAAACAGGTGGCATAGGAGACATTGTCACTCTGCTAGGAGAGGCAAAAGCCAGGAGAGATAGATCTGGTGGAAACAGTCCAAGAATACCCAAGGGTGCTTATAGAATTTCTGAATAAAATATCCACCCAGAGCTTAGACTTTAGCAGAAAATAAAAACCAGGTAAATCACACCAGAGGGAACAGTCAGAACAAAACTTAAAGCAAAATATTTTCTAACATCTGCAGTCAAATGCTCTGCTGGAAAATGTGAAGATAGATTCCCTCTGGTAGCAAATGAGAAATTCAGCGGATGTATTTACAATGTTCTGTATATATTCATTGGAACATATGGCCCCATGAATTATTCTACATGATAAATCTCCACTGAGGCAGCCTGCTACCCACTCAGGCCCTGAACCTTCTGAAAGTGGCAAAACCTCCTGCCAAGTAGTGTCATTCAGAAGAACAGAGGGTAAGAGAAAATAAATTGGATGCGGCATTGGTTATTTGAGATTGCTCCTACGATCTACATAAAGTAAGGGAAGCTGATTCGGTCTGACTTCCTCCGAGAGTTCTTTGGGGGTGGGAGCATCTGACATTTTTTTTTTAATCGGCCCTTGCTGGGGAAGCAGGTAGTATTTAGTAGGCAGACTCTTGTTTCCAGACATCTCCCAATCTGTTTCCACCTATCTGGATTTGGAGTCACTTGGATTTCTTCCAACATGCTTTTGGCTCTGTGGCCTGATTATCCTGAGCTGTGTTAATGAACAAGATGTGCTGATTTACATAGGAGACACACTCTCTCCACAAAGAGCTCCTCAGGGACTGACTTGCTATACCTGGCTGTGAAGCCTATACTCTCTGCTGAATTCTGTCAGGGCAAGGGATTTTGCTGAAGCTGAGTGTGGGCTAGGAGAAAGACACAGCAGTTTTCATGGGACAGGAGTGGCAGGCAGGTGTGCCCAGAGTCCAAAGCCAAATTTCAGACGACTGATGTCTTTATGGCTTTATGGTCACTTAGTACTCACAAACCTTATGAGACAAGGACAACAGATCCTCCGTTTCATAGGTCAGCCTCAAGAAAGTACCTGTCCTAAGCAGTAGCTTCACTTCTATCCTGGTTCCCTGCATTAAATTATATAGCCATAGATAGATATAATTAGATATAGATATAAACACATGGATATAGAAACAGGTATAGATGTCCTATCAGATACTTGGGTATATGGTAATTAAACTGCTTGACAAATTTAGAAGATAGACAAAGTTACTCTAGATATATTGACCTCACAAAGAGTTCCCATGACAATGCTTATCGGAAGATTATGCATTTTAATCTACTGATTGACTGATTCCATTTTTTGTAAGGGAGCCATCATCTAAATGTGGTGGCGCATAACTACAAGCCCAGCTACTCAGGAGGCTGAGGCAAAAGCATCAAAATTTGATGACTAACCTGGGCGACTTATGGACAACTTGTCTCAAAACAAATTTGAAAATGGATAAAGAGGTAGCTTAGTAATTAAAGGATTGCTTACTTCAATTCCTACTATCTCAAAAAATGAAAAAAAATTGAAGCCTCAAAAATTCTGCCTTTACATATTAAAGATGTTAGAGCAGCAAATTAGTATATCTATTTATTTTGCTTCCAAAAGTATGTTCCTCCACTTAAAAACTTATACATAAACATAATATAATTTTGTAAATTACTTCATATTCTAAAAAGCAATAAGTACAATTGAGTGTTTTAATCTATAGAACTTAATTTTTACAAATAGACTCCCATGCTGCGTAGGCAAAGTGTCTAAGCAAATCTGGAAATAAAGCCTAAGCAATAATCTGATGATCTCCAATATAAACCTATAATTTAAAAAGTAGTCAGTTGCCCTCCCTAAGCTACTCTTCCCATACTAATAAGATTAGAGATCAGTCAGAAAGTTGTCGTTTCACAATTCTAGCATCACTCTTGCAGGTGCTGGTTTCATCAGTAGATTTTAAAGAGATCATTCTGCCTCACTCATAGGTGTGGGTCTGTTGTACGCAGTATGTGACCACACTCAGTGCCACCTGTAATCTCTGGGAGAGACAGAGGACTGGCGATGCTTCCTTCCTGCCTTTGGAAAGGGCTGCACAGTGACCGGCTAATAAAGCCATAAGGGGGTGGGAGTAAGGACTTCCTCCAGCCGAGTACAGAGTTGCTCGGAGGACAGAAACCCTTTTATGAAGAATAGCAATCCATAGAGTTCAGATGTACAGCTGAAGGGAAAAGAGCTTACTTCAGAAATCATCCTCTTACCAAATACATAAAATGAAAAAAGAAATAGATAAATAAAATCATCCTCCACATGCAATTTAAATGAAGAAGCATGAACATCTGTCCAAAGAAACCAGTGTAACTGGAGATTTTTAAAAGATATGCTTTAAAAGAGGAAGAAAGTCACATAGGCAACACAGAGCAACATTTTATCACGAACGTGGGGAGAGAGATAGAGAATATAATTAGAATGGCAAAATCATATGCAAAGGCTTTCAAATACAGTGTTAAAATTTCTAAAATAGCACCGTGAGATACATTGCTTAGGAGAATAGGAGTTTTAAGACAGACAGACCTTATTATAAGGCAGACTTTGTGGCTTCTTTCCTTGTGGGGGTTGGAAGTTTTATCTAATTTAACTACATTTGTAAAGTGAGTATAGCAACACTTCCCTATTCAATTTTGAAGATTGAATAAAATAGTATAAGTAGAACACTTAGCTCCATACCTGAACAAAGTTAGAACACAATGAACATTTGCTTTATTTAAGTACTTGGGAAAAGGGAAACCCCAGGCTCAGAATATGAGATAAATTATATAATGATAACCAGAGACAGAGGAAAAGCAAAGCTGTTCAGTTTCTGCTTTACTTCTACTGCTTTAGTAAAGAGAGTGATGCGCACATTGGAAATGATAAGACAGATTGGGCTACCTTATTTAGATAAGGAAATGATTAGAGAAAGTCAAGTTGCTTTAAATTGCCTTCAACTCTCCAAGCACAGATGGACTACACACAGGAGTGGTGAGAGGGTTTCCATGTGTGAGTGTGAAATGGCCAGTGACAAATATGTAGGCAGTAAGAGAGCACTCAAAAAAAATTGAAAACAGTCAACAATTTGTCCAATTTCCATAAAGGAGAGAAAGTGGATTCTGGAGCTTCTGGCTGGCTCTGCTCCAGTAGCCTGTACCCCAACCTCTGTTCTGTGTTCCTTATTGTCCCGCCCCTCAGAGCTGTCCTCTTTCCCAAGCCAGTCTCCATGAGCCAAGATCTATGCTGATCATACCCCACTCATGAGAATGAGAACCAAGTCCTTTATGTGACTCCAAACCCCCATGGCGATTTGCATCACCTGCTCATGTCCCTGCCTTCCCCAAATTCACTGATAACCCTGGAGTTATCTCGAGAAAAATATGAAAATAAAGCTTTTAAGAAATGTATGGTGAGGGGCCTGGCGGGATGGCTCAGTGGTCTAAAGCTCCTGCTTGGGAAAGCTTGGGAGGCTTCAGGGACCACAGTTCAATCCTTGGCACCACATGCTGCGCCAGCCCTGCCCTCTGGGGGGCGGGCTGAGCCGGCCATAAAAATGAGTGAATAAACAAACAAAGGTTCTGAAACCAGAATAAAAATAATAAATAAAAATTTAAAAAAAAAAAAGAAATGTATGGTGAGTATTTTTCATATAAGGCAGTAAGTACTAGCAAACACAAGAGCTTCACTGAGAAGAAATCATGCCAATTTTATTTCCTTTGAAACATTAACAGAGATCAATAACCTAGAGAGAGTAAATCTGAATTTCAGGAATAAATATGAAAAATTTCCCATGATTCGATAGATCTGACTGTGTGATGGTGATAGAATTCAGGGGATTAATAGCTGTTGGAACAATAGTCAAGTAGCAAATTAATATATTGATATCAGCTCAAAGTAGAAGGCTAAATGAAAAATACACCTCACCCTGTCCTTTTTTATTTTTATCCGTAATTTAATTAAGTTCTATAAGGCATTTTTCTACTAAGTGGATGGACATTTAGTTAAATGTGTAGATGGTTACACTTTTAACAATAAATTTAAAAGATTCATGTTGGATTAGAAAAATGAATGATAACCAACAATGTATAACTTCATGGAAATAAATATAAAAGATTAATAATTATTAAAAAATCAACTGTGCAATTTAAAAGTGGGGTAGACCTGATGTAACAATAGTTTTTGGTAGGTATTCATCATAAGAAGATAATGAATGTGCATAGCTTTTGTGCTATACTTTTAGGCAAATATCAAAATCAAAAAGGAAGCTGGGCATGGTGACTCATGCCTGTAATCCCAGCACTTGGGAAGCTGAGGCAGGAAGATTGGTGCAAGTTCAAAACCAACCTGGGCTACAAAAGTGAGCTTAAGGCCAGCCTCAACTGCATAGGAAGACCCTGTCTCAAAAAGACAAAAAAAAAAAAAAATCAAAAAGGAAAAGTTGGGCAGGTGAGATAGCTTAGCAGACCAGGTACCTACTTCGGCAAGTGCAGGGACCAGGGTTAGATCCCTAGTCTCACATGCCACACCGGCCCCAACACTGGGGCACACTGAGTTGGTCACCACATCTGCAAGCGGTGATGCATTCCTGTAATCCCAGCATGGGGGAGCACTGAAAACAAGAGGATCACTATGAGTCCGAGCTGCATAGTGAAACCCTGTACCAAATACATAAAATGAAAAAAAGAAAAAGTTATACTGTTATGGCACTGTAAACTTCCCTTTCCAAATCTAGAACATTGCAGTTGGCCTTGAGCTCCATATTTTTGAAAGATATTACTATAGTACAGTTTGAGTTGTCCTGAAGATAGCAACAAAAACACTCAAAGGTCTAAAAACGTCTTTATATAAAAAGAAGAGATTGAATTAGCAATGACTGGGAAAACAAAGGCATAGCAGGGACACTGTTTAATATTTGAAAAACTTTAGAAGGAAGATTTAAATGACTGCAAGACAGAAGAAAATTTGCAGGTCAACACAACAGACAAGTACAATTGTAACTGTCTTACAGGATGAACTTCTCCTCACTCACAGGTTGAAATGACCTCTGCACCCTTCCAGGCAGTGTGGGAGAAAAAGGCTGCTCCAGGAAGCCTCTGGAGGTTTCTTTTACCCCCAAATCCACCAGACCATAGCATTTCACTTCTGAGAACTTTTAAGTGTAACTGTTGTCAATATTTCATTGTGGCAAGACCTACTTCCTTAAGGTAGTTTCCTTTTCTCAAAGCAAAGGTGTATATCTAGAACTAAAGAAGGACTTTGTACAGAAATATCAACAGGTTTTCTGAATATAGGCCATCTTTCCAGACACCCCAAAGAAAGGAGCTGTTCATCATTCAGCAACTGTGGCTCTGAACTACTTTCTTTACTTGGAGAAAAATTGAAGTTCCACCCCATCACACTTTTACTTGCTTGACTTCACAATGGTATTATGCCCCTCTGGAGAGAGGTTCACTGCTGGTGTCATGAGCATCGATCTAAGCTGCTCTCACAATGATTATGGCATCCCTCACTCCCGCTTAAGTTTTACGGCCCAGAGCATGCCCAGGGCTCGCTGCTGGCCTACTCATGGTGATCAATGCAACACTCACACACAGCCTGCGAAGAGAGCGCCAAAGGCAGTCAGACTCCCCAGGCATTCTGATTATAGCCAGAATTTCAGCTTTATTAGGTAACTGTCAGATTGCCTTGGTGTCTCTTAAAACTTCAAATTGAGAGAAGATATAAATGCGGAAAAGCCATGACAAGTTAACTTAGCAATCTGTTGTAATAAACATGTGTGCAGGAACATACATTATGTAAATCAGATGGAGAGCCCAGAGAGCAATCACGGAGCCAAAAATGTGAATGGGGTGAGAACATAAAGTCAGGCATGGTATAGTCTCTTTCTTAAGCAGTTTGATCAAGTTTGCTGCTTAATATGTTTGAGGAACTGCCCAGCGCTCTTTTCAGCACAATGTACTGTTTATTCGAGAAGCCTAAGCCGGGCGTGGTGGCTCACGCCTGTAATCCCAGCACTGGGGAGGCTGAGCCAGGAGGATCGGTGCAAATTCGAGACCAGCCTGGGCTACGAAAGTGAGCTCAAGGCTAGCCTGAGCTGCATAGTGAGACCCTGTCTCAAAAAGACAAAAAAAAAAAAAAAAAAAAAGAAGCCTAATAACACTAAAGAGCTTAAAACCTAAGTGATAACATCTGCAATAGAAAGTAAAACAAAAAGGCTTTACACTGCAAGTATGACACCATATGTACTTACTATCTTTGTTGAACTCAGATATGAGCCGTATTGCCTTCATTTCTGTGCAGAATCTATCTCTAAACGTAAGTGCCATGTGCTTATTTCAGGATAATTTTTCTCTATTCCAAGATGAAAAAGAAAATCTGACACATGTTAGTTTCTTTATTTTACATGCCTCGGTGGTGGGACAGTAAGAAGAGGAGGGAATGAAGTGTCGTTTTAAAATCTGGTGGAAAAATTACTTAAGTAAGGAATTGGGTGTTTAGCAAATAATAATCCCAAAGGGTATTCTGTGCATGCATAGATAATTTCTTGGCTGAAGGAGAGAATAGTGGCAGCCCCCAGAAACTGCAAAAGAAGAAGCTAGAGCAGTAATGCAGAAATTCTGAAAAAAAATGGAAGGGAAAATGAGGAGGAAAAACAGTCAGCGAGAGATTTTTAGACATGACTTGGTCACAATTAAGAAAAAGGAGCGTTAATATTGAGAATAAGCTGTCTTTCTATCATGCTGTGATGTAACCAGCAACTTTCTTCCTACCAGTCAGTTCACACAAATCCCTTCTGCAACTCTGAAGATGAAAACAGTAACTTAGAAGCTATGCTGTCCATTGGATTAAGCTGAAGCACAGAAATGAAAACGGAAAGTATTGTAAGTGAAAAAGAGCGGGAAGAATCTATTGGACTCAACAAATTGGCAATGAGACATTTAGCAGCAATGGGTTCTGTCTGAAACTGTTTGGAATTGCTGTTAAGGACACCATGGTTGACACTGAGATGGCTGAAAGATGGAGCCATTTTCTCTTAACCATCACAACAGAAGGACTCAAACAATCTAGAGAATTTGAAGACATAGGAATCACGGAGACCTGCAATAAGTGCACAGAAAGAGGCTGTTACCATACTGGCCATGTTAGAGCAGAGTAGCTGTTCTCACTTCTACTCTTAGAGATAGAGATGCCTTAAGGACAGACATGGGATAGGGGCAGGCTAAGGGCAGGCTCCATGAAAGAGGCTCTGGATTCCCACAGCTATTTCAGCCAAAGCAGGTCCAATTCTGTATGCTTCGCAAACTTGAAATTTTGCATCATATGTATTTTTCATAAGGGCTCCTGTAAGTACAAGTAAATGTTTCTTAAAGATAATAAAGCCATGACCAGAGATACCTAAACATTGGCTGAATCCAATTAAAAAGTAATAGCAGATTTTGGTATAATTTACAAGACCCCCCCACACACACACAAGAAACAAAATGGAAGGGGAAAAAAGAAGAAGGATGATAAGGGAAGGCTGGTGGCAAATCACGAAATTCAAGTTTCGTGCAATCAATTTTTAATTCAAATCAATTTCTACCTCTTGACCCGATGCAGAAGTTTTATCTTTAGAAACTCATTTTCATGACACAGTACAAAAGTGTTGCTGAGAGTGCTACTTCCCTCATCTTTCAGGGCACACTAGACTTCAGTGCCCAACCTCACTTATATTTAGCTGTGACTCTGTGACTGAGTTCTACTCAACAAAATATGAGTCAGAGGAAAGTCCCTGACTGCCATGTCTGGATCATTAGAGCCTCACAGCCTTGGCCTGCTACCAGCTACTATCCAGGATGATACTGAATCCTCAGGCTGGCCGTCATCGAGGCCATCCCCCCAGGTCTGTGGCGTCTGTTTTGAGCAGAGCCCCTTGGCAACCTGAATGGCCCCTGCACTGTGGAAACACTAAAATAATGTATGGATCACTTGTTATAGCAACAGTAATTATTGTAAATGTATGAATCCTGACCTGCATTTTTCTTTAATTTAGTCCTTTATAAAATCTTCCGAGGTACTTCACTGCCATTTCAGTTAATTTTTCACCGGAACTGATAGAGATGACAACAAAATTGGCGCTTATTTGTACCACACATTTCGATGCTGTCTAGAAGCACACAAATCCACCAAAAATGTTTTCTGATAAGATTTTTATATAACATTAATTTAGTAGCATTAAATAGCTGAGAATTATCACCTTAAAAATGTCTTCCAGCTGTATTTCAAAGTCAATTGCTTACTAACTTATGTAAGCAGTTTAAGAAAGTCAAGTTATTTGCTTGGCCTGGTAGGATGGCTCAGTGGTCTAAAGCACCTGCTTAGGAAAGCTTAGGAGGCTGCAGGGACCACGGTTCAATCCCCGGCACCACATGCTGCGCCAGACCTGCCCTCAGGGCAGGCTGAGCCGGCCATAAAAATAAATAAATAAACAAATGAAAGTTCTGAAACAAGAAAAAAAAAACATAAAATAAAAATAAAAAATTCTTAAAAAAAAAAAAAGTAAAGTTATTTGCTTGATGATGACTTTGATGCTTTGAAGGGTGAGCCTATGCAACAACATTTTGTACCTTAGCATTCGAGAAACACTGAGCAACTTTACACCTGATGGCAGATTGCCTTTCTGATCTTAGTGAAATAGATGCTGCAGAACAAAATCATGCTGGATACTTGGTAGAGACAAGGGAATCCCAGGTTTTATTTTGAAATATTTTAGTAATTTTCAATCGATGATTCCAGAATGCTTGTTTATTCTCAAATACCTTGTTCATCCGCAATGGATACTTCCTTAACAAGTAAGGCCCTTGGTACATGCTCATATCTTGATTTATACACTTTTCTTAAGCATATTCAAAATCAATGTCCTATAAAATGGTAGATGACCTTCCAAATATGTCTCTACTAATAATGAGAATCTGACTGAAAACCTCTAATTGACACTCTGGGTAACATAGACTCTAAAAAGATTTTCTAGAAGACTCAGAAGAAAGAATAATAGTAAAAATTTGAATATGGCTTCTCCAAAGGAATATGTTGCAATTTATTGTAGGGCATTCAAAAACCACAAACATAAAATGCAAAATAATGCCTACACAACACGTCAGCCTTGACGAGAAATAATTATTGAAACTTATTCAATGTTAGAAAGCTTCATTTCAGGGAAGTTATTGTTTTGTCTAATTCTTCCCTTGCCCAGGCTCAAAAATACAGACAAAAACTAAATCAAGCTGCAAAATGGCAAAAAGTAGACAGAAATGGCTTCAAGTTGAGCTCTAGACTGCAGCCTCAATAAAAACCAGCATTTAAATTGTCCTTATAAAGAAGAGGTTAAAGAGAAAAGAGGGAATCATTGCTGCACATGACATGTCAGCTCTCTACTGCTTTCAGATGGATAATGGCTCATTGAGTAATTTGACTTCCTTTTCTCAGTATAGTGGAAAAATATATGTTATCATCTCTGTCTCTGTAGAAGTTCAAATGCGTTGCATTGCTTTTATAGGAGAAAGGCAAGTGTTCTCCACTGGTCTCAATTCAGATAGACTATTCCATCTCTTTACCAAATAAATACACTTAAAAATGCATTTAGCGTAGAGGAGTCAAGCAATAATGCCTGCCTAATAAAAACAGTTTCTTAGTGTCCTCAACAGGTCCTGGTAGCAAAGTGCATAATGGCTGCGCAGAAGTAGCCCACTGAGCGTCTTCTGCTGATGATGATTGATCTGGCCTCACAACGAAGTGAAAGCTTTTTTAGAGCCAAAGCAATTTTGCCCACATCCTTTATGAGGAGAAACCATAATGAATTGTGTTGGTTGCCAGCATTTATTGAAAATTTCATCTCAGAATGTTAGTCTGATGTCATTATATCAAAATGAAGTACAGCCTGAGTACCTTCTGCTAACAATCAGAATCTCTCTCCATCACTGTGCTGCAGTGGGTTTGGGTCAGCCTCCAAATATCAGAGAAAATAAAAGCGACTTTAACTTACAATTAATTAAGTTCTTTATGAACACCAGCTCCTAGTCTCCTATGAGCAACAAAATTACTTACATCCTATGTGTACATACGTTAGTTAATTAAGTAAAGCAAAAATATTGTTAAAAGCTTGGATTGCCTGCTTATGCTTCTGGAGTTTTTTAAATATTTAGTAGTATTATTGCCTGGAACCTACAAACTTAGTAAATCGTTCAAATTATTCTGAGTAAGAATCTGAAAGATTTGGGTATTATTTAGCATTCTGAAAATTAAATGAACACTGAAATCATTTGATACGCAGAAGAGCATCTCATTTTTAAAGAAAAAGTTGTATTGAATGAATTTTCAGATCGAATATATTGAAATGATTTGACATATCCTAGTTCTACATTATTACATGCCATTAGACCTAATCGCCTTCTTTGACTTGATGAATCTTATAGAGTTACTTTCAAGCTATATTTAATTGAGAGGTATGTTTATAAAACTGATTTGTAGGTTTGCAGCTAAGTAAAAAGATAAATCCATCTGTTATCTGTCATCTCACCTTTTTATGAAAGCCTGCAGGGTGAACTCTAGAAGTTATAAAAAAAATCTTTCTTTGGCTGCTTCATTTTCATCTATAAACCAAAACTAATGTGTTCAGCACTTTAGCTGGGAGGCATTCTAAACCGCACTTATAAAAGTCATTAATTCTCATTTCTAAATCAGAATAAATATATATTCAGGTGCAAAGAAAGCTTCCAGCTTTATCCAAGGATCATAGTCTGAAAAACATTGTAAGTCAGTGTACAGCAAGTAAAATTATGTTCCTCGGTTACTTAGACCTCGATACTGGATAAGATAAAAAAATAGTATAATCTTCACTGGAGACATATTTAATATGACAAGCATGATAAACTCTAACATAAAATGATATAAATTATAATAAACAATATATTGCAGCTAAAAAGTTTTCAGGCTTATGGTAGAAAGTGTGTATTTTTCTAAATCTAAAATGCCATTTGTCTCTAAAATATCCTATTGTAGTTTTGCCTAACACTGACTATTTGGATTGAATTAAATCCCTTAAGTGCTAGCAGACACTTTATACTTTGTATATTCTAATCAATATCTCTTGGATTTTATTACATAAAAAAGTAAAAGATTTCAGAAATACGAAAGACACAAACAAATGTGTAAGTGTGCTTGTATGTATAGAATGACCTAGGATGAGGTTTGTAGTGATGCAGTTCCTTCATTAATTAACCAAGGCAGATCATATTTGCATGACTAATTATAAAGTTATAAATTCAATCAGTTCATTAATCAATTGGCTTACTGTTTTTCTCTGTATTCTGCTGGCCATCAGAAGGTCTTTATGTTAAAATAAGAGAATTGATAGTGTGTGTGTGTGTGTGTGTGTGTGTGTTTTAGTACCTGGAATCATGGGCCAATGTAGGTCTCAAACTATATTTACCAAATCTTTTTTAAAAGTGTAGGGGCCCGGCGGGAAGGCTCAGTGGTCTAAAGCGCCTGCATGGGAAAGCTAGGGCGGCTTCAGGGACCGCGGTTCGATCCCCGGCACCACATGCTGTGCCAGCCCTGCCCTCAGGGCGGGCTGAGCCGGCCACAAAAATGAGTGAATAAACAAACAAAGGTTCTGAAACAAGAAAAAATAAAATAAATAAAAATAAAAATAAAAAATTTTAAAAAAATTAAAAAATAAAAAAAAGTGTAACATATAAAAATAAAAACTTAACACAGGGCCAGCAAGATAGCCCAGTGGACTAAGCTCCTGTTTAGGCAATCACACACACCGAGTTTCAATCCCCAGCACCATGCCCCGCTACCCCATCCCTGGGAGCACTGACCTGGCCACCAAGTCTGGGCATGGTGACACACACCTGTCATCCCAGCACTGGAGAGGCTGAATCAAGATGATCACTACGAGTCCAAGCTGCACAGTGAGACCCTGTTCCAAACACACACACACACACACACACACACACACACACAAACGCACACACACACAAACTTAATGCAAACATTCTACTTAGAATTTCCACTCAACATCAACAAACCTCCTCAGAACTACCCTTGAGCAATAGGAGAGTTAAGATTTACAGCTCAAGCTTCCAGCTCAGAGCATGCTTTGGAAAATATATCACTCTATTGTGAATAAGATATCTGCTCCTACAGTGACTTGGGGGAATTGCTATTCGAGATCTCTACAGGATATTTCTATCAGAAAAAGAACAAAATACACTAAGGTGAACACTGGTCTTGTCCTGAAATGTGAGTCTGCCCTTAAAATAATGAATTCCGAGATTTAGTACTATATAAAACACTCCTCCATGCATCCACAAACTCTCCCTATGTAGTTTTCCTTAAGGATGAAACACTATGAAACAAATGCATATCTCCCAAATAGCCACACATCCCCAAAACCAGTGCCTTCTCTAAAAAGTGAATCCATAGATCCAGAGACAAATGGAGTGACCAATAAATACCTTTGCAGTGCCTCATTATAAGTTGAAAACAGTACCCCCAGAGTGCTGGAGTGTCTCTTCAATTTAGGTGAATGTTGTTTTGCCTGTGGATGTGTATTTTTAATAGCAAACAGTGCCACCGACTTATTTGTCTACTCTGAAAGTTCATTGCCATTCTTTTCCCTTCCTTATTGAGCATATCATATTTCTTGTACTTTAATTTTGGTATTTCTTAGCACCTATAAAGGGTAGCAGGTGGTCTCTCTTGGAATCTGAGTCCTTCTGTTCATGTGCAAAGTAAATTCAGAGAGCTGCCTTCTCTCCTCTGTAGCCCCTTTCCAGAGGAAGCTGCCTTCACTGGTGGGAGGTTGTTTGATGTCTCTTTCTGTTTGACTACTAGCGACTCCACTAAACAGTGCCTGAGACTGCGGGTCCTGAAACAAAACTCCTATACAGGAGGAAAATTCAAAGTAACTGACTCATCACCCATAAACTATTACCACTTGCATTCTTTACCTAAAGCACAGCACATGGGGGTTATGTGCTTAAGTTTTCCACACGCTATTGTGTCTTAAGACTGAAGACTGGAGTTTACACATTGATAGTAAAGAGCTAATAAAAGGATGTCCTACGAGCCTTGGACTACCATTTTTGTGGGGAGGGCCCCATTCTAATCTACCTCCCTCCCATATTTGCATTTCAGAATCTTTCCAAAGTAGCTAAGCTGAAGGAGCAAACTTTAGTGATAAATTATTTTATTATTTATATAGTTGACAGTTATGATGTGGTCTATGGTGTAAATGGCTAAAGTTACATCTTAATTTTCTAACCCCAAGCTTTGTAATTATTCCATTTTCTCTTAGTGACATCCAAATTCTAACGCATCAGGTTATCTACATCTCACAAGGTAGCATTTTTAGTTACTAGTTTTATTAAATGATAATTTATGTATTGTATAATTTACAGACTTAAACTGTATGACTCAGTAGATTTTACCACACTGACAGAGTTATACAACCATGATCCTAATCAAATCTGTATACCAAAGCAAAATTCCCTACCTACTAGCTATCTTCCCCTAATTTCTGCCTACAAATCTAGGCAACCCCTGAGCTGCCTTCTATTTTCATATCTGTAATTTTTATTCAAAAAACACCACTCTAAATAATAATAATAATAACAATAATAAATAAATAAATAGAAGATAAGAAGAAATAAAATATCCCATGCTTAAAGCAACAGTAAATACCCTATATCAAAAGAAATGAAAATCCTGCAAAGTGAGGACTCACATCAAAGTGCCATCTTTCACTTTTTCTTTTTTTTTTTTTTTTTTTTTTTTTTTTTTTTTTTTTTTTTTTTTTTTTTTGTCATTTACTTATTTATTTATTTGGTACAAGGTCTCACTACATAACTCGGGCACATAGTGTCCTCCTGTCTCAGCCTCCCAGCCCTGGGATTACAGGTATGCACTAGCACATCCAGTTACAGTGGCCTCTCAGTACACCCAAGGTTCCCGGGCCAGCACAGCATGCAGTGCCAGGGACAGAACCCAGGCCCTTGCACTTACCAGGTAGGCATTGAGACCACCAAGCTATCTGCCCAGCCCCCTGTGTCATCTTTTTCTGAGTTTGAAATAATACATTTTGTCTGATTCATGATAAATCACTTCATGTTGTCTGTTCATTAGAACTCACTAGCCTAACTCTAACAGGTCACAGAGGCAGCAAAATCAGTGCTAGCCCACACAGTGAGGCTGTGCCAGTCAGGAAAAGCCTTCCTTCATGTGAAAACACCTCGACCACAGCTTGGACAGCAGATGATACTTCCCCACTGATCAAATAACAGTGCTCTGTTTTCAAGATAGACACAGCTTCAGTTCAGCCAGCTGAGGGTGTTTTCGATGCCATTGTGTAACTCAGAAAGGTGCCACATGCAGGGCACAGCCTGCGCAGCTCTATGCATTGGCCAGAGATACAGAAATAAAGGCAAATGTTATTGCATATATTTGTGTTTGACTTTACAGAATTCATGTTACTGAGCAGAATCGGATATTCAGAATGGATTTCCATTAGTAATATGAAAATTCAGGGGATGAAGAATTGCACATCAGTGTACATGTACGTACGTATGTATGTATGTATGTACGTGTATAAAATGGTGACAAGGAATGGTATGCAGATATTGATAAAATAGTTAAATGCTAATCAGGTATAGGAAAGACCAGGGAAAAGCAGATTTCAGTGAAAGTAAATGATGCATATATATGTATGTACATATATGTGCCCTATCTATACAGAGAGACAGACAGACAGACACTCATTCATGGGGAAGATCAGAGCAGGTGTGTATATAAAATATATATAGTTACATATATATCATATATGTACACATAAAGGAGCATCTACGAAAAACCCTCAATTCATACACCTGTTTTACATCAGATGACATTATTCTTATGTACAAATCATGGTTTCCCTGGAGATCAGAGTAAAAAAAATTTTCTTTTCCTTGATTCTCAAAGATTGGAGGAACAATTAATGGCAGAAGCGTTTACCATATTGGCAGCATGACAGAATTTCAGTATTATTCAGTCATGTAGAGTGGCATTTGGAAAAGACGTCAGTTGTCTGGAATCAATAGCTTTTATATTCCACGTAATACCATCGAATATAAAAACTATTGATTACATATGGAAAACATCCTAACCATTTACTGCGTTAAAGATGAAAAACCAAGTGTGTGCAGCTGAAGTGGCTACAGCTGGTAGTGCACAATAAACCACCACACTGGTGCTTCTCAGCTCAGATATCTTGACAGAGAGCTTCCAGATTCTTCTTAAACAAATGTCTGCATGTTTATTTTTCTTTCTTTTAACATAAAAGCCATGCTAGTGTTTCAGTAAAAATAAATCAAGAAGTGTGAGGCACAGATGCCTGCCGGGAGACTGGCGGTCTAGTGAGCTGCTATGTAATCAGCAAAGGTAGTTTAATGGCGTTTTACAGACTCGAACTGCACTTTTCAGAGGTTGGATTTTTCAGCCTATGTATCCTGACCACAATTCACAAGAATGCCAAGGACACAGAAATGCTGCTTGGATAAATAATCACTTTAAATATTGTGGTTGATCTCAGCCACCATTCAGCTTTACATTCAAATATGCACAAATATGCAGTCCTAGATTAATAGATGCCGTGGTCTATTTACACACCTTCAGTCAACCCACCACCCTTGCACTCTGTAATCAGTCTACAATGAGTGACCTCACCCCTTCCCACCTTCTCTTTGGGAGGAAGAAAGAACCCCTCTGCAGCCTCCATACCCACCTTGCTGATTGCCTTTCCAAGTCAAAGAATCCCTTTTTCTCAGTTGGTATTCCATTTCAATGTTGTATGCTTTTGTCAATACCATTAACAGCGCTCTAGAGGGCCTGCAGTTCAGAAGAGAAGGGCAGGACTACCCAAAGAAAGACAGGAACAAATAATCTAAAGTCACTACTCACACACCTGGGGCTACTCCATGACTAATTTCTACCTAATGAGCAGCTCTTCCAGACTCCACTGTGTTTGTTACACACCTCGCTGCAACCCAGAAGTTGCTCTCACTACTCCTTCTCTCGGGCACAAACTAATTGCTGCATGCAGCAGCCAGGCTCTGGAGACTCAAAGGACATGAAACTATAGAAACCTAACAGATAATAATAAATAAATAAGTTTTAAAGAAATTTTCAGACACAGAGACTCCACTGTGGCCCACATTCAGGGCAGGATGTTCTTCCCACCCCATACCTCTACAGAAGCAAGCCAATCCTTTTCCACCCTGTGGTAGCTAAATGTTAATGTATCAGAGGTGTCCTCACTTGCCATCTGGCTTTCTGACAGGGTTTTGGGTTTTAAATCAAGCGTGAAGCAGGAAATGTTATAAATATCAATAGTCTGACAAAGCACTCCTTTCATATTTGCAAGTCTCATTTACTTTAGACAGTCTGTTCAATGAAGAAAGTTAGGTCTTTGATGCAACTCTTCTGATATAGAAGGAAGTGTACCTCCTTTCTAAACAAATTCTCTGTTTTTAAACAATGTTAGCATCATAAGCCCAAGAAATTATTTTAGAATTGTCCAATTAAGAGCACATTTGCAAAAAGATTTTAGACCATTAAAAAGCTTATATCTGATGTGTAAAGAAAGAAATGAACTATTACATTTAAACTGGTGAGATAGCCTAGTAATTGAAAGTAGATTTATCCTAGCATGGAAAAAAACTAATACACCATGGTGGCTAAGCAATATTCACTTTTATGGCATAGTATAAAAATATATAAAGCATTTAGTTTGAGGTAGACATTGACCAATGGAAATATTCCTATGGCTTTTCCCTACACAAGTAATATTTGAAGTGAAAAAGCGAGTCTATAAACCAGTAGAAACATCAAACTATCTTGCTGAAAACTAAAAAATAAACATCTAAAACCCTAAACCAAACCCATTTTGAAATACATACAAATAAATAGGAGTTACTGAGTCAGTCTGTGTGCATGTGCGTGTCTCCCCTACCCCTTTTTCATCCTTGAACACTGCAATTTCAATGAGAATCAAAGACAAAAATATACCAATCAATTTTAAACATGCTTCCAGTGAGTCCTCTACAGTAAGAATCTTCTTAAATCTCCAAAAGGGTTGAAGTTTTGAAATGTTCTCATCAACTTTTAAGACTAGAGATGTTATACACACAGACCAGCTTTGAGGAACTATTCTGAACTTACTGATTTGCAGGAGGCTCATCAGCTACAAACCAAGGGGACCATTTCCCAAGTTGTAATTGCATTTCCAGGAATGATTTCCACTGTTACCTATCATGCACTGCTTATTAAATACAAAACCCATTGCCCTGAAGAATCTGTTCACAATCTCTGCAACAGTGGCATCCGCAGAGGGGAGCCCAGCCACTTTAAACTCATTAAAATATACTTGAGATTGACAATGAGTAAGGAACATCTGTCAGACTTGGCCAAGATTTCAATCAAGGGTGATGTTGCTGTGTTGTTTGATTACACTGACTTAATAAATGAGTTGGCTGCTGTCAGCATAAGGAAAGTTTCGTCGTAATTACTATCCTATTCCTTTTTCTGACATGTTCTTTCACTTAAATGTTCGTATTTTACGTGAAATGTATGCAAATCAAGTGGTTGGAATAATACGCTATTTAAAAAAGGAATATGAAGGTCACTTTTAACAGACTGACTTTATCAAAATGACCCTTTCTTTTAAAATCTTGCTTGTGTATAATCCCTCAAAAGGTAGACAAAATTATACTCATCTCAATTGTCCAGAAATGTCTTTAAGGGCATACCCAGAGAAAGCAAATGGCATTTTAATCTACACATCCAATGAGAATAATAAATTTTCATTTGAATAAGATTGAGGAAAACACAAAAGCATTTCTCAATATCAAATTACTATTGATCTTCAATAAATAATACCTTACCTTGTATCGCATCTGAAGCCTTATGTAACATTTTGCATTTAACTCCACAATCATCTGCTGAAGCCACTGACACTCAGAATCAAACCAAGCTGCCCCAGTGGCATAATTTACTAAGTCAATGAGCAAAGAGTTTAAGTTTGGTACTTTCTTGCCAGGCAGCATTTGCTATGTGGCTTCTTAGAAATGCTCACTTGAGGAATCGGGCTAAGTATAAGACAGTGTCCCTGGCCACTGTTATCTCACGAAGATGAAAATAACAATTATTTCTGTTTTTGGACAGTGCTCTCTGTTTAAAGATCGGGAGGTGTAAACTCTAATGTTAGAGGAAAAGTGAGCTGAGCAGGGGCTAGAAACACTGGCTACAGCTGAAAGAACACCAAGCTATACTTACAGCACTGGACCTAATTACGACCTCTTCTTCAGGTGCACCAGGACAACTAATTACCAAGCCTGGTGAATTCAGGCTCTTCAGCTGGTAGAGCTGAGCATGTGGATTTCTAGGAAAGCAAAGGCTCACCACCACCAGGGCTCCCCTGGTTGAGTAGGCTCTGGTCTGGGGTCGATCACTCAGAGAAGATATATCAAAGTTGTCTCCCAGTGACAGAGGAAGTATCTCCCACAGTATGTTTCTTCTTTGATGATTTCTGCAGCATTAGCAACTACAAAGAGTGCAAGTTTATTGTTAAGATGTTAATAGGATTTCCTAATTTTTTCTTAATTTTCCTCTCCACTAATTCCCACCAATTAAAATTCTGCATTGGCTCCATTTAATAGGCACAGACCCTGTGTTTGATTAATGGCCACCCTCCCTTTCCATTTCCTCCACTCATTTACTATTAAACCCTCGGAAACTCTCTGTCTTTAATTCCATGCTAATGGTTTGCTGTAGACACTGAGGAGTTGGACCAAGTTTGTATGATAAATAAGATGTTTTTCTAAGGACTACCCCCTACAGAAGATCAAAGTAGTTGCAAAATTAACATCATCATGTTTGCAATGTGCTGCGGAGCTAAGATTATCATAGTGTTAGCAAAAATAGGTCAGCTACACACAAATGTGTGAATTTTCCCTCCTCTGAACTGCAGCATTTTATTTTTATCTCTCATATGGCACTTACCACTTTCTACCTTGCATTGTAGTTATTTGTATGCATGTTTTATCTCTCTGCTACTAGGATCTTTTTTTGTTGTTGTTGTTGTTTCTGTTCCCAACAGCACTTAATAGAGTGCTTTGCGCACAGTAGGCAAATGTTGACTGTTGAATAGAACTCTCTAGAAGAAAGGAGATAAGGAAAACAATGTTTAAAGGCTACTTTATTTTTTTTAAGTGTTTGGCTATTGAAATGAACTTAGAACATTTGAATTCTACTTTTCTACTATCCATTCAGTTAAGGAAGCCATTGTAACATGTCTATGCATACCCACACCTACTCCTGTGCACAGGTCCCCTCAGTACTTTACCCATAAAAAACTGCATTTGTTTTTCCTGTGTCTTTCACCTCCTGGTCTATCTAGACTCCTCCATCTGCAGAGACCTATTCACTATTGCCTAATTTTTTTCACTGGATACCTTCTCACACCAACTCCCACTGCAAGACTCAAGTCAATGATCCTTCCTTCTGAAAGCTTTCATTCAGCCTCTAAAACCACCCCACTTACCTCACTGCTTCCTATGTCAGAGCACATTTTATGCTGAGTGTCCTCTGCACTGGCTAAAAAGCTGGTTAGAATGAATCTTGCTTTAGCAAGAGCTAACACAAAGGCCCTTCTCTGAAGACCTCAGAAAATCAGAGACAGCCTAGCAAAGGGGCCTGAGGTCTCCATGGGACTTTCCTATGTATGAACTGGCATGCATAGTGGTCTTTGAATAAAAGCAGCTGCTTCATACACCTAGAGCCCAGCTGACCTATACCTTGCTTCCATAAACAAAATAACAGAACATATTTTGTTCACAAGTCATTTGTGAAGGATTTTAAGTTTGAAAAGATAGAATACGCTCTCATCCAATGGCCTAAATGATAGCACAAGGTAGAGATGTTTATCTGTACTTTTCAGTAAGACCTTTCTCATTATCTGTAATGATTACTGGACATGATAACTTCTTTGTGAAGTAAGGAAAGAAGTGGAAGGTCAGAGCTTCACAGATGAAACAGCATATTGGCGGAGTTGAGTTTTCAGGAAGAGGAGGAAGCTCATTTCAGATAGAGCAAGAGGCAGGAGCACAGCATAGGGACATCAAAGTATGCGCTTGATGAGAAAACGATGCCTTGCTTGTTAAGGTCAGAGTGCATGAGGGAGACCTGCAACAAGCTCAGTGTATGCAGATGTGGTTGGCAAGATAGATCAGTCGCAAGTTGTTGAGAATGCTAAGCGAAGGGATTTGCACCTAGTTCTGCGGGTTGCAAGGAGACACCATCAGTTTCCAAGCAGGAAGACACATAACCCAATCTGTAACTAGAGAAGCATCTCTGCTGACAAGATAATAAATGAGGGAGAAAAGAAAAAGGCTGGAGGCAAGAAGAGCTAGTTTGGTCTGCCATTTCTATGATTTGAGTAACCAATCTCAATAATTTAAGAACTACATATCTGTAAAGTTCAATATAAATGTTAATTTAAAACTATTATCTCAATAGGATTAAATTCAATAACCTGTAAGGCAGCAGATATTGAAGCTCTTTTTTTACTTAGCTCCAAGTAATTCAGGTGAAATTAATGTATAATTTAAGCATAATGGCCAAGTGTACTAATGAGCTCATTGCAGGTGTTGTGTTCCTAAACTTAAGAATATGGATTGCAACCATAGCTGGAAAAAAAAAAATGACTGAACCTACTGGGATCCAGTAAAGATAGCAGTTCAACAAAAGAAAATTTTAACTAAACTCATAGAAAGCCCTACTTGTTAGTCAAACTTAGGATCTAATTAAATGCTACCCATGACAATTTAATGTTGTGATTGAAATGAAGTTCTTGCTTAAACAAGAAGTGTTTTACTATTAAAAGGACGATAAGTTATAATATTACTTTTCAAGTCATGTTCTCTATTTGCTATTTGTATTTCATTAGATTGATTACGTATTTCAACCTCCAAAATAAACGTTGATATGATGAGGAAATTTAGTAGATAAAGGCAGCTTCTTCTTTCTATCCACTACGCTGTGGGAGCATGGCCCACAAATGGCAGGAAGGACGTACAACCCTGCAACTCAAGTCAAACAGAGAGACTCCATAAGCACAGTAATGCAAGAAACGTGTGCAAAAAGGGGGAGGCCAGTCCTGCGAAGGTGATCTGCAGTCTGCTGCTCCGAGCACTAGCCCTAGATGCAGGAACAATTTTCTGCTTGAGGAAGTCGTGTTTCTATCAGTCATCACTGACTCCTCTTTCCTTTACCACATGTATTTTCCTTCTTTCTTTTCTTTATGGAAAACTAATCCCAGGAATTAATTACTCCTCTCTCTCTCTCTCTCTCTCTCTCTCTCTCTCTCTCTCTCTCTCTCTCTCTCTCTCTCTCCTCTCTGTCTCTCTTTTTAATACTTCGTGAATTTTATTTTATTTTATTTTATTTTATTTTATTTTATTTTATTTTATTTTATTTTATTTTATTCAGTGAAGGGCCTACAGGGTATTCATGATCTCACTTCTAGATCAGACTCCTAGTGATCCATCTGTTTACAGCCTCCCAAGAGGTGGGATTACAGGTGCATGTCACCACACCCAGTCTCAAGACCTCAGTGTGCCCCGGGGTCGGGGCCAGCACACCAGGCCTGGGGGTCGAACTCCAGCAATTACTCTTTCTTATGAGGTTAAAGAAACCTATTATTGTAGTATACTGCTATGTCTCAGATAGCTTTGGTATTAAAGACAAAATATCACTACAAACTAATTTCAGTATCTCTCAAGTTCCAATTGATAGAAAAAACCTTGAAACCATTTTCTGAGTGAATTAAGCCCATGTGTCACATTTTTCCTTAATTATCTTCACCATTTGAGACTATAAGAATCATACTACAATAAAATTTGTTCTTCATATCCTCCACCGCTAGACTACAGAGTTGTGAGACGGAGGTTGGAGGAGGACTCATGGAAGCAAAGATAAGAGGAAGGACAGATTCAGAGGCAGGATCACACATGAGGCTACTGGGCTCAGGGGCCTGAAGAAGAATTGTCACGAGTGAGGCCCCCAAGGGGGGAAAAAAAGCACAGGGAGCCTACATCACAACAATAGCAAGCAAACATCTTTATTTTTCGGCCAGTACATATTGGCCACCATCAAGCCTACATTTTTGTGTACTGTCCTAACCATGTAGCTCATGCGTGGCTGTCTGTGCTGTCGTGCTTATGTAAGTGTATCCTGTTGTGCACATGTGCTGACCGCACAAGTCAGTTCCCGAGGCTTCAGTGACATTTGTTATGACCCCCTCACAGACAGAACGAAGGAATGACTGAGCTAACAGTCACAGAAGGATGGTGAAGGAAGCATGGCTAGGAACAGGATGGGAGAGAATGCTGTCAGGGATATGATTACATTTGGTCTTATGGACTGTGGTGAGGATTGGATTTCATTATCTGGGAGACATGAAACTAGGGAAGGTTTTGAGTAGGGAAGTGATATCTTATACTGCATAAATGTATTCATGATGATTCAATTCATTCACTAGGCTTCTCATTAACAGAAAAACGGCCATATCTCACTTTCAAAAGCTCAACTGATATCTCTACAGAAGAAAAGCCTTATAAATAGGATCTATTTTCCCATTTTCTGTTTTGAAGCTTAGAGGATATAATCAAACTTAAGGTGCAGAACTGGCCAATTAGTAATCAAAAGAAAAATCCAGAGCCTTGTTTATTCAGACATGGTAATCTGCTAGAAACCAGAAACACACACTGCAACTGTTTTGCTTATAGATGCTACATTACTGTGGTCCAAGCTCTTTTTCCCAATCTCCTAGGCATGAAGCAGCAGTCTACTTATTATCACTGAGAGCTAGCAAAAGGTTTGCCATCACTGCCCTTGGCTAATCTATCTACAGAGGAATCAGATCAATGTTAGTCATGCATAGCTAGTATTATAGAGGACTAGAAAAAAAAAATGCTTAAAATAATTAATGCTTAAAATAATTAAATACCCATAAAGGAAAGAGAAAATTCCTAAGAGAGAGGTCGTTTCCAACCCATTCAAAAAAGTCAGGTGAAGAGCCCTCACACTCAGATTGAAAAGTGCTTTAATGCTTAAAGAAGCTGTGGGCAACTCTGAGGAAGAGAGGGATGGTTCTGGAACTCCTTTGTAGACGTGCTTCTCCCAGGGAAGTGAGCACCAAGGTAAAGGAACATTTGTCTTACTTACCTGTGTGCACTTGGCCAGTCAGCCCACACAGATGCTGCAATGTGTCCCTCTCTTGCACTTTACAGATGTGGTACATCTGTAAAAAGAAAAGAATAAATAGAGACAAGTGAAAATGTCTCCCTCCTGGTGCCAAACATGATCACACTGAAGAACTGATCAGAGTGGAGAGCCATAGTTGATTGAATGAGGACTCTTCCTCTGCCTTGGCTAGTGAAGCTAGACATCTTGAAGAATAGTTATATCTATAGAGATAGAAAAATAATTTATTTAGATATTGAAGAGCCAAAACATTTAATGTAAGCTTAAAGACCAAGGGGATCAAAAGGAAGAAGTTTTATTTTTTATGGAAGACAAACAGATCATCAAGACACAATAAAGAGAACATGATTCAGGAAGTCCAAATGAGGTTACAAAGTAACCACAAATAGGAGAGAAACATTTGTAGGGACTTTTACAGAAGAGAACAACCCCGTTGCCTCAATGAATGAAGCTTAGTCAAGGCTTAGAAATTACTTTGTCAGCAAAATGATTTTGCCTCTTTCCAAAGAAGCAATGCATAAAAGGAAAAAAGGACTCTTGCTGAGGCAAATTGTCACCTCGTTCTAGGATCCAGGCAGAGAAAATGTAATGAAAATCAAATGTATTTCGAGGCAAAAAATATACGGTATTATTTTCTAAAGTGGGCCAAGACTGTATAGCACAAATTCACTAGGAAATTCTGAAATGCTCTAAGAATTCTCCAAAGAGCACAGTGGTCTCCCTCAGACTCACCAGGCCTCCGAGAGGAAACGTGTTCCATGAACACAATTATTGAATTTACTCAAGGCAAACTCTGAGGCAGTTTTCCCAGCCATGTGGCTGCCTTCTGCCACAGGACAACCACTGGGGCCGTGTGCTCCCATTTGAAGGGGACCTCAAAGGCTTCCTACTCTTCCAATTCTTGTGTAATTGGGACAGGGCCTCCGCTGGGACCTGCTGGGACATTCTTCCTCCCACTGTATTTGAGGCTGGAGCTACTTCTTAACTTAGCTTTTTAAGAACTCAGTCAAGAATTTTGCTTTCTCCTTTAGATTTCTCAGCCACCACAGGTGAAGAGTTGCCGGTTATTGGGGGCAGAAACCGAATGACTTTGACACCCTGAGGCTAGCTAACCTACTTCAGGAAATGAATCAAAAGTTGCGTACTTATACTTTATGACAAAAAAAAAAAAAAAAAAAAAACAGAATAACTTTAGATAGATAAATAATTGACGTTGAAATAAAAAATGAGAGGTTGTCCAATAAATACTAAATTCCGTGAGGCCAAGACCAATCTCACATCTCTGCATTGGCCAGTACCATTATCAAGATGCACATTGATAATTCTCTGTCCACACATTGATAATTCCGTTGACCTCAGATAGCACTACTCTTCAAATCTCTTTTCAAAAAGAAAGCAAGAATGTTTTTTTCCACTCAACTTTCCAGCATGGGGATTTGACACTTTCAGAAAATTACCACCTTCTCTTCTCCCTTTTTATTATATGTAAAACCAAATTCATAAATTTTGGTAAAGTCAAAGTCCTCTGACAAGGATTAATGACAAAAAATCCCAGTAGAGCATTTCTCCATATAAATTATTATGTAAATTCCTGAAACTGTAAGTACATGTAAATAAATATGTGGAAAGGAGATTTAGATTTATTGACTTTCCTTTCAGCATTTATTTATGGAGCATTCAAAATTAGGTAAGTTTGATGAATTTAGTGTTCCCGCTTCTTAAACATATGCTATAAAATTGGATGAGTTGGTGGTAAAATATTATGCATGAATTTTCTAACGTAATTCTAAGGTATCAGTGGTCACATATCAGTATCCATTTTTCCCAGCTATGTGAGTTTTTTTTCATTTTGAATTGAATATTTGTTTCAAAATTACCTGGCCTGTCTGATATATAAAAGTCATGTTTTTTAAAACCTTATGTTAACAGTGCATATGTAGCGAGTACAAATATAATTATAAATATAATTTTAATTCTATTTTCCTTACTGGGCTACAGTATTTATAAGTAATCTATTCCAAAATCAAAGATCAACCCAAATCCCTTCTACCAACTCTGGCCCTGTTTTCTAAGTATTTATTTAATGTCATTGTTCAGTAAGGGACCTGGAGACCTTTTGCTCTAGGTGGAAAGGAAATGCAAATCTGTTAGTTATTTGCCAAGGTTCCTAAGGACATGGAAAACACACAGGCACTTGCAACTGTGAATTTCCCAGTAAATATAAAATCTTTGTCTTCTGGAGTATTTGCTTAACTGAACAAAGTTTACACAGCCTGAAGAGGATTAGCATTAACAATAACAGAAAATTAAACCTTTGACATTCCTCTAGTTTATTTCTGTGGTTATTTCCTCTTTTCTCATATTGATTCCCTGACTCTATCAAAAAGAAAAAAAAGAAAAAAGAAAAGAACTCAGAGTGTTCACTGAACCTTCCAGGCATTAATGATTACAGTTACATGTATTTTCTTTTCTGCATCCATTTACTCAGAAATATTTTGTATTGAAAATGGACCGGGTCCCCTGTCACTAAAAATGTAGTGACAAATTAGAAAAATAACACACTATTCTGGCCTTTAAGATTTTATATTTTGTGAGTGTGAGACATAAACACATAACTGCTGAATTGCAAACATAATATGATAAATTTTATACAAGTGTGATAGAGTACAAAATAAAGAGCTATCAACTCTGGCAGAGAAAACCCAGGAAGAATTTATAAAAGCAAGGAAATCAGAATTTCATCTGGGTGTAAAGTGTCAGTCAGCATTTGGTGGTCCAGCGTAAGAAAACATTTCCAGCAGCAAAACAGCCTACACCAAAACATAAAGGTTTGCTGTAAAGTATTTGGACCTCCTAGACTGAAAAAGTGATAGAAGAATGTGTGGCAAGAGCGGAAATAACATTACAGCATTCCATAGCATCAAGCAGTCAATGCAGAGACTCACTGGAGTACATGTACCATCGTTCGTTTCAACATTTCCTATCGATTGAGCATTTAAACTATTTCCAGTTTCTCACAGATACTGAGCTGTGGTGAATACCTTCCAGCACATATCCGGAAGTATATTTCTTGGTAGGTTTTAAGGGTGAGATTAGCAGAAATGAGTGGGAAAAAAAATGGTGTCCATATTTAAATGTTCCACTATATTTGTCCCATTTGCTTTTAAAAAGATACCAATTTACCAGCAACAAGTGAGAGAATCCTTTGCTGGACTGAGTGCCATCACTTAGCAAAACTATTTGCTGACTGTGTGAGTGGAAATGAGACTAGAACTCACAACATGATCAAGGCCATGATTTTGAACTTAATTTTCAAGTTAATGAGATAGCCATTGAAGACTTCCGATCAAGAGAACAAAATATCTGAATCAGCTCCTTGGGAAGATTAAATATGGCAGAAAGGACTGGGGTGTGGTGGAAATGGCTTTGCCTGAGTACCCACACCAGTCTGAGGCCAGGAGGGTGCTGCAGTATTCTGGGGCAGCAATGTCCAATAGAACTTCTTACAGTGACAGAAATGTCTGTACTTGCTCTGCTTCCTGTGGTGACTACTATCCATGTATTACTTTTAAGTATCTGAAATATAGCCAGGGCAGTCTAGGAACTAAACTTTGAAATCTTGTTCAACTTTAATTGAAATGGATGCCTGCAGCCAAGGACAACTGTACTGTTAAACACAGACCTAAAAGCACTAGGGCCACAAAACAGGAAACTATCAAGCTGGAAAGAAGACAGAAAAATAGACTTGAGTGAACAAATTGTGTAACTATTTGGATGTTCAAGATGCAGAAGAGGGAGAATCCTAACTTTCATGGAGATTTAGAATCTCAGAGAAATGAAAGATGGCCATGTCCCCTATAGAACCTGCAAGACAGAAAGGTTCAGAGAAGATGATAAGAACAGGTCTCTCTCTCTCTCTCTCTCTCTCTCTCTCTCTCTCTCTCTCTCTCTGTGTGTGTGTGTATTTGTCTCCTTCTTTATCAATAGACTGCTCCTAAATTTGTCACCAGAACATAGAAATGACAAAAAGATTTAAACTGAGGAGGAACGATGGTTTCATGCTTTTCCTAGCTGTATTGATCTATATAAAAATGTGATAAGCTGTTGGATCTTAACCTATATATCAAACTACAAATACAAGCTGGTACTTCTTGCTGTCAGAAACTCTGATGAAAAGAAAACTGTCCTTCACACCGTAGAAAACTAATTGAATTCTGAAAGAAAGATAAGTGTCCTGCCTCCACAGCTTAAAAGCAACATGTATTTGTGAGACACTATGGGTCAATCTATAGCAGCAACTATGTGATGAAAATGTAAGTGTAAATGTAATTTAAAAGAACAAAATTTAATGAGGGTTGCAGACTCAGCCAAGCAAACCAATGTTGCATAAATAAAATAAAACAATCATATCAAGCTATTAATTAAATTTCAGCTGCTGGATGACCTATGGAGGAAGGAATTCATTCTTCCTCGCAAATTTTGCATGATTGGTGCGTCCTTGCCTTTAAAGTCTCAGCTTAAATTCTTCCCTTCAGAGAAGACTGATTATATATATATATATATATATATATATATATATATATATATATAATTATATATATTATATATTTATATATAATATTCTATATTATATATAATATATAAATATATTTATATTTATATTTATGTTTGTGTAACTATTTCCAATATAACTGATGTTTTCACATGTGATTCTTATCATATTAGTTATAGGTAGCATTTTTCTGTTGTCTGTCTCTCCATGAATGCTGCAATCCATGAAAATCTATTTATTAATTACCAGCTACTCAGAGTCTAAGAGAGCTCCATTGTACAGGAGATGTTTAGTAGTTTCTTGGATAAATGAGTGAGTGAATAAATGAAAGCATGGTATCTGCTTACACAGTGGACTGAAGAGCCAGTGAGCTGAGAAGATTAGACCAAGATCAAGGTGAGTTTTCATAAATCAATCAAATAAATTCTCATCTTATCGAGGCAGGAATTGACCTTGTAGGTCCAGTATGGGCAAGTGATGACCTTTCTTTCTAAATCATCACTCAGCCACAGAAAGCTTTTTATCTCCAAAACAAGAGACCCTGCTGCTAAGAGCAATTTCTCAGCACATGCACTGAACTCCAGTGTTAATTTTTCATGGAGTTTTCATTCCACGAGAAAAAGAGAGCCTACACTTGCTAACTGTCAAGCAAAGAACTCTGTTCAATAGTATAAATGTAAGCATGTACTTCAATAGTCCTGATCTTCTTTAATGTAGTAGGAATTTCATTTCCTATCAGTACATCAGGTAAAGCATCTTTCTACCTCATCAAGATCATGCTTACACCGATACTATTATTATGAGAGAGAGATGGTATATCTGTGTGCCTAGATATGTCTAAATAGATCTATCTGATCTAAAAAAAAAAAAAAAAAAAAAAGTATGGATTCTCGGGGCCCACAAATAGCTCAGAGGATTAAAGTGCCTGCAAGCAGGCATAGGGGCCATGGTTCGATCCCCAGGCCTACCATGTTGGCCCTGCCCCTGGGGCATGCTGAGATGGAAATTAAGATTGGGCATGATGTCACACACCTGTAATCCCAGCTCTTGGGAGGCTGTAAACAAGAGTGTCTATATGAGCCCAATCTAGTAGTGAGATCCTGAACACCCTGTAGACCAGTGGTTCTCAACCTTTCTAATGCCATGACCCCGCAATACAGTTCCTCATGTTGCAGTGACCCCAAACCAAAAAATAATTTTAGTGGCTACTTCAAAGCTATAATTTTGCTACAGTTATGATTCAGAATGGCTTTAGGGGGGGCTGGCGGGATGGCTCAGTGGTCTAAAGCGCCTGCTTGGGAAAGCTTGGGCGGCTTCAGGGACCGCGGTTCGATCCCCGGCACCACATGCTGTGCCAGCCCTGCCCTCAGAGTGGGCTGAGCTGGCCATAAAAATGAGTGACTAAACAAAGGTTCTGAAACAAGAAAAAAATAATACATAAAATTTAAAAAAAAGAATGGCTTTAGGAAACCCCTGTGTTTTGGTCGTTCGACCCCCAGAAGGGTCGCGACCCACCCATTGAGAACCGCTGCTAGACCCTTCCCTAAAATATTAAATAAATAAATAAATAAATAAATAAAATAGAATAAAAAACATGAATTCTCAACTAATCATTTTGTGCTAAGTCTTCAAAGACTCATATTTGCAGCAGAGGTGTTTTCCCCTCTAGTGTGACAAAGGAGATGGAGCAAAGTGCTCCTGACATGTGGTGACTTATCCAGCCTCTCAGTTCAGCCTTGCTGTGACCTTAAGCTATTCTGCTGCTGAGTCATGTCATTTTGACCTCTTACACATGAGTGCTTGCACAGAACATTATCAGACAAAGCTCCTGAGACCATGGAAGAGTGACATAAATATAAGCTCACTGTACAGCTCACAAAACACAAAACGTTTCTTCCCCACTAAATGAGTGACTGCTACTTCACCTGGCACAGCTTTGTCCTCTTTAGTCTTCCCCTCCTACCAGATTTACTGAATAACCCATCTGCATAATTTCCATGTCTCCTCACAAAGTTCTGCCTTCTTGAGCTCCCCAAAAGTACCAACAGAAACTCACATCCTATCCCCTAACTCCTTCCAACAAAAAATGCCCATGGTTGATGTTAAGGAAACTGTACACCTGATGTTATTCAATCCTACTGCATAGGGGACAAATACTAAATTCAATCTGTTAAAGAAAGGGCAGGAGAGGCTTTAAGTGCTAAAGCAAGCTGTTAGAAAATCACTGAAGGACTTCAGGGGAGGAGAAATGTGATTAGGTCGTATTTACCAAAGGTGCTTATGAAAGTTAGCCTCCTACCTACAACAATGACCAATAAACTTGGAGTTTGTCTGCTTCAGTGATTACATTGTGAAGAAATACCTCACAGGTTCTTGATCAAAATGCTTTTGGGTTATAATACCATCAGAAGACTGAGTGAAGATTTATTTCTCAAAAGGTAGGAGAATTAATAATGGCATTTTCTAAATAGATATTGTAAGAAGGTCAAAGGCCAAGAGTGAAGGAGAATTATGTCTTAGGTCAGGTCAATCGGAAGAGAATTTCCAAGCCCTCCTGGCCACTCCACTCTGTGACCTGTATTCAGTCTTACTATAATTAGAAACAAATGTAACTCACTGAAACAGATAATGCCTGGTGGTCGTTGGCTAAAGAACATGGGCTAAGTCAAGAGAAATTCAATTTCTGAAGGAAAATCATGATTTGTTTTCCACTTGTCATTGATAAAATCCATTCTGAAATTTTAAACGAAGTTTCTTTCACTGATATTTAGTATAGCTTCTTAATCTTTTGATGACTTCATTGGAAAAAGAGTAAGAATATGCCTTTGTGATGAAAGGCTGGATGTTATTAATATTTTATTCAGCCAATGCATATTTTGTTTTAAAACCACAGAAGTTTCAGATGTTCAAAGTATCTGTCACATGTGATGGTACCTACCTGGATGTCACTTTTGCCCAGTTCTCCCTGATGAAGTTCTAATATGCTGAATGCTTGTTAGATACTTCATTAGTCTGATTTAACAAGATATCCAAAGACATATTGTAGCTAAGAGTTTAAAATGAAAAAACTAGAGCCCAGATTTTTTAAAATTTTTTTATTAATTTTAATAAGAAGTAACAATGAGACAGTTTCAAAACACATTAGTAGGACAACCATAATAATATAATGCATATTGTCCTCATAGTAGTGGCTCAGAATACAAGATGCAGACATGATAACTCTTCTAAACACTATTGGTACAAATATTTCTTCTCATTGAACTAACAGAAAGTAGTTGTATGCATAGCCCAATATTCCATAACAGTAGTGGGTTATCAGCAGAACTGGCAAAGTTGGAAGCTGTTGACGTGAGCCTTTTACAGTTCAGGAAACTAATCTGGCTTTACTTTTTATGCCTCGTTGTTAAACTTTTCTCCTGGATTGTTAAGGCCAGGTTAAAGCAAGGCATATATAACAAAACATGTAACTTTTGTATCTGACAAAGTCAGTCAGATCACCTCAGGATTACCTTGAAACCATGTAGAGTGTTTTGTAGAACTTTTGTCAGTGTCAGTCATCTGGATGAGTCACAGCCATTGTTTGACCAGTTTGCTCTTTGTGAGAACCTGAAAGAATGTTTTCTCTCTAGGTGACTCTCCTTAGGCACACTACATCATCAATCCTGGCCCCATAATCTCCTTGAACAGAAAATTTGGGACACCACTGTGTTATAGACAGGTTCTCTTATGTCCTAAGTACTCACTGACCTTGAAGGGCTAGGGCCAAAATATTGCCTATCCTTGTAGCCCTTCTTTTTCTCTAATTTTT
The DNA here is from genome assembly GCA_004027025.1 of Myocastor coypus. Classification (NCBI taxonomy): domain Eukaryota; kingdom Metazoa; phylum Chordata; class Mammalia; order Rodentia; family Myocastoridae; genus Myocastor; species Myocastor coypus. The sequence continues at coordinate 52,937 of PVJA010003672.1, forward strand.
TATTCTGCCTACTTAAGCTGTTAACTCTCCAAAAGAGAAGTTTTTACTATTTACTATAGAGTACTATTACTCTATAACATAGGTACTTGAGCTTGATATCACTGTCTTTCTATCAAGCACCTTAGACTTACCATGGCACTGTATTTTCCATCAATCATTGATATTCTAATAAAACCCTACAGAATGTGATTTTAAAAAAGAGTTATACATTTTTACACAGAAATTTAGAAATCAGATTCCAGAGTTTTTAATACCTGATTTACTAATTATCTCTAAAGTTGACCAAGAAAGATTTTGTTTTCTCTATTATTCCCAATGTATTATGGTTTCACATGGACAGAAAAAGAGGGTACAGTAGTGTTCACATGATTCACGTCACCGATTTCATGTTTCTGTCAGATACCGTCCCCCTCCTAGAGCCTTTCCTTTTGTTCATTGAATAACTCTCATGAAATTCCTAAAGTTAGTCAGTTACAGTCTCTCTTCTATCTACAAAACGTTACACGAAAGGTATCTATCTTAAAATTCTGCAATGACTTTCAGCATAGCATTTTAGCGACATTGCAAACCAAATTCCTGTCCTAAGTGTGCAGAGTTACATTTTGTGATTTCTCACTTGGCAATACATGAGAAAAAGGCAAATCCCAGACACGGGCTGTGACATCACACAGAGATAGCAATGTTAGCCAACACCTCTTTAAATGTTTATCCTCTAGTGAGAACTGGAAAGGAAGGCCATCCTAAGGGACCTGCCTTTAGCAAGGAGCGAAGTGACATCAAGCTAGTAGACTAGGTGTGGGTGTTCTAGCACTGTTTTCAGGTCATTTCCAAGTGTGGTTTCAGGATGGTTTGCTTCCCTGAGAATCTCAGGTTTCTGTCTCCTGATGTTCTTCATTTGCAATTCAAAAGAAAACGCAGTGGGGGTCTCCAGCTTCACCCTTAGGATAAAGCAAACTGTATACCAGAGGTAAGAAAGGAAAGAAAGTGCTGCTCCAGCCGCTGTGCCAGAGAAGAGACCTCCTGGGGAGGGCAGGGTTTCTTCTCTTCAGCTCTTTCCTTTGCAATTACTCATGTGACAACATCTCAGTTACCTCAGATAACTCAAGGGAAAGATTCAAAAAGAAGTCCAAAGTGGCCTGCTCGAGGCATACAGGGAGAGGAATAACGAGTTTGAGGCCTCTGAGATCCCATGCCCGCATCTGGGTGCTGGAAGTCTGCATCTTCCCTTCAAATTCACCCTCCACCCTCCCTCAGGTCCTCTCTGCTCCTGGACCCAGAGCACGGGAACCACAGCAAAGGGGCTGTTGAGGGCTGGCTGCAGGAAAGGTGAAAGAGCTTTCAGGTTCTCACTCTACTTGTGCTTTCAGAGGTTGCAATATGTAAAGCTGGAGCAGCCTTGCAAGAAACATTGACTCGACGGGTCTGTTCTGCTTCCCTGCTGAGTTGCCTGAAACTAGCGCTAAGATATTTCCCTAGAATCCAAACAGATTGCTCTGTAGAAGCTCCTCCTCCTCCCTTCATACCTGGAGGAGGTAAGAAACCCATTGTCCCTGGTCCCTCAGTGTAATCACTGTTCTTTGACCGGTACATTCTTTACTCCCTTTCTACACCTTCGCAAGTCATATCTTCAACAAACTGCCTTGAATCTTTCAAGTTTGAGTGGGCCAAATGGACCCAGACTGATACATAAAGTCAGGAGACTTAAGTAATAAAGTGTATTCACTTGCCTGGGGTGTAGCTGCAAAAGAACAAGAAAAGTGGCAGTAACATGTCTCAAGAGGGTGCAAAGAAGGAAATAGTCCATCGTCAAGAACAACAACAGCGTTTATGTTTAGAATTTATTGGATCCTGTTCTCTCTTCTGCCTGAAGCAGTCCTGCAAAACTTGCCCAAAGAGTTAATTCTGCAGCACCAAGAAAACCAGCATGAAGTATGTCCCTGGTAAGCAGATACTGGTTGATGTAAGAACAAGGCATCGGAAGAAAACAAAGACTCACTGTCCTGAGAGAGGCAACACCAGTAGTAATGTTTAGGTTTTCTACTGTTTTTTTTTTTAAAAAACCAGACCTACATGTATAAATATCAGATAGTCTCTCTAGGATAAGAACTCAAAAGAAGAAATAAAAATGAAAAAGCATAACATAGATAAATGGAAATCAAGAACTGAAGGATTAAACAGCAAGCAGAAAAGTTAGGAAACATGGCAGGGGCAAAACCATGCGCTTATATGTGCAAGATGAATTGGACAATGATCCTAAAAATCTCCAACAGGTTTTTAAAACTAGCATGAATTGGTAGACTCACTAACTATATATGTTAATATTGATCAAACATGCAACGACACTGAGCAATGTATAATACTAAGCCATGCATGGAATGCCTGTCATTCTGGTCTTCTAGATGTGTGCGGCTTCTAATGTCATATCAGTTATTGCTATACTCTCTCTTAAGTCAATGTTTATTTAAAAAAATAGGTTTTCCATCCTGAAAGGCAAAAGTGCTAGCTATCAAAGCTATCCCATGGGCAGCAAGTAGTCAAGGAACAGGCCCAACCTCATACCAATATCTAAGAAGGAAGAGTGGGCACGATATCACTGCTATGCTTACGTTGGGACCTGCTTACAGTGGGTTGCTAAAATCAGGAACAAAATGTCAGTTTGACCTAAAATTAAAGAATTAAGAGAGCTCAGCACTGAGCCGATTTGAAATTCAATCTCTCTAAGCCAACCAGTGTGCAGACGCCATCTGTGGGAACTTTAGAAAGGTCTAACAATTGTTAAAAACTATCAACAGCTATAAAATCCATGACAAAATAATTATGCTTTTCCCAGTGAGAACTTTCCATCTTCTATCAACAAATTGATAAAGGAAAATGCTTGAATGTATTGCAGCCTCTTAAGCTGCAGACCTTGAATCTAATATCTTTCTAATTCTTCCATATGAGTGAAACCACTCGATTTTTTTCCACCATCTCACATGTAAACGTACACACACACACATCACGTACTCCGCATATACACATTCCCCTTTCTCGCAGTGAAACACTTGTTTCTTCACCTTCTTCCCATACAGTCTTTTCCTTAATATTTTCCCCACCCTGACTTTGCTCTTTAGGCCCTTTCCAGCTCATCACTGCCCCTACCAAAGCAGCTAATCCTGACCCATTTTTTATTCAGTTAGTGTAGCTATTCTGGGAGTGTGTTGAAATGAAAGTGACCAGAATTCTATTATCTTACATATTATCTATCTGCCCAGGTTCAATCTATCTATTAAATATCACTCTTTGAATACAGTTGTTCAATTAGAGAGATAGCAGGGCTAAGAATGGCAGCCTATTTTTATTATTTCCCTTATATGGCCATATAGGTTTAGACCACTGGGACTAAGTGTATAAGGGGAGGTAATGGAATTAGAGCATGGTAACTCTTCCAGGACCCGCAGTGGGATGCCTGATTGTACAGGTATGGGAGCCAGGCTGGCAGGATGGAAGGATCCCCAGAACACACACCTGTCTCCACACATATTTTATTTCCACTCCACCTGTCACTCAGAAACACTTGAACATCCCTCATTTCCTATGCCAGAAACAGGTGGATTTGCTAAGATATCCATGTATTACCTTTCTATAAAAAGTATTTTAAAATGTTACATAGTTCCAACTGATTCCAAAGAGACCTGAATTTTTAAAGAGGTAAGCACTATAGAAATGCCAGATAGAAGATTGTCAAAGGCTACGTGTCTGGTGGGTTTGCACGGTACAGGTTCTTAATGGTTTCACAAAGTCAGGTCTTTATAAGAGCAGGAGCAAAATACCAGAAGGGTTGCTAAAAGTACTGTGAAAGGATTGTAGTTCTACTGTCATAAAAGCTAATGGACAAAAAGAGAGAGCACACTACCAGCTAAGATTTCAGCTACTTCATTAGAAGGGAGGAAGCTGGTGTGAACACAGTTCCTAAATCTCCAGAGGGAAAAGCTCCGGCAGGAAATAAGAATAACTTTTATAAGGTGAGGCCTCCACCTATATTTTCACTTTTCTCAGCATTGCCTTGGGGTGACAGAGAAGCCAGAAAACAATTCCAAAATATAAGTGCTAATCTGTGTATTTACCTGGGTTTTAAAACACAACAGGAAGAATCTGACGGACAGAGGACTTATTATGCTACATAAAACAATTAGATAACGAGTTTAATATAGATCCTTGTAGAAAGTCTTAGTCAACAATCCTGGAGATATTTGTAATTATCAAATTATATCTTACCCTTTCTAAAAAATAATTTGAAGCATTTTACGAAAATAAGATTATTGTCTTAAAAAGAATTTGCTGCTCTTGCTGATAAAGTTACAGAATTCAGAGAAAGATTGAATAAGGGTGGAGCAAAGACAGTCAATTTGAAGTTGGAATATAAATTTAATTCCGGGGCTCTTGGTGGTACAGAGTCTAGAGAGAATGCTGCAGGTATGGGGTGGATTTCAGTCCTGTTCAGCAGCACCTGTGATTTCCTCCCAGCCATCTCCGGACTCTAAGGACAGGTAAAGTGAGTGCATCAGAAACTTCCTGAGGTCTGGGAAACCCAGACATAAATTTCCAAAAGAACTATATTGGTGAGGATTCTCCAGGGAGGCAGAACTGATAAAATAAGTTTCAGAAGGGGGGTTATTAGGTAGGCTCACAGGAGCAGGAGCAGGAGCCGGAGAAGCCATGGTGGCTGTCTCTATGCTGGACAGCCAGAAGATCTGGGAGAGGCTCAGAGCTGAAAGCTGCGAATGAGAGGAACGGAGCGTACAGCTTTAAGTCCAAGAGGGCTAAAAGGTCCCTGGAAAGTCCACGCTAGCAGGATGAAGACACTAGAGACTAACAGAGACTAACATCCATGGCAAGGCAGCAGAAGACACCAACTCAAGCAAAGTTGTTCAAACAGTGGCAACTTCTGCCTTCTTGTATTACACTGGGGCTGCAAGCCCATTGGATGGTGCCATTAACGGCAGGGCTGAGTCCCCTCCTTTGCTTTGCAGGCCTACAAGTCAGAAATCTCTGGAAACACTCTAAGACGCACCCAGAAATGGCCCTAACCAATATGCTCTGAATTTCTTAGTCCGGTCACTGACTTACCACAATTACAAAACAATCTTGTTATTTTTCAGAAAGTGCCTCCAGAATCCATCCAAGGATGACTGGAAACTGGATTTTCAAGATAGGACCTAATGAGAAGTAGGCTGCTCTTTGAAGGCTAACATTTTCACATCACAAGCTCAAACATCCGCTGGCAAAATAAGAAAACTCTTTGCAAAAAGAAACCCGCAGTCCACGAGGAGGCTGATGACTGTCTCGGTCTGTGCTGGAGAACCTAAAGGTTCACCTCTCATCGACCAATAGGCTCCTCTCCATCTCCCTTACTCTGCCCACCTTCCTGCCCCCACCTATTGGGAACACGGATTTCAGTTTGATCTTTAGTCTAGTTGCTGGTTGACCTCAAGGAAAAGGATATATATTTTTTTCTTTTAGCAGAAACCGGGTACCTAAGTATTGCCTTCCATGCACACTGGGCAGTGAGCCATCCCTCGCTATCATATCCAGCTGCTTCCTTCCCTCAAACAGAGCTCTCCTCTTGCTCTGACATGCTTTACTTGAAGTCCGTAAGTAAAGATATTTGAAAATATGATACTGGAAAGAAATATCATTGGCCGTAAGTTTAAAAACATGCCAGGTGCTTAGGCAAGATTCACCTCTCAGGCTAATGAAAAGCACTCAGCCAAGAGTGGTTACATTCACGTGGTCTTCTATATCATTTCTAGTTTACGTGCTAGGGCTTTGTACCTGGCAATATCTTAAAGCATTTCTCAGTGCAAGATGCAGGTACTATGCAGGGAAACTTCTTTTGATAACAACTCCAAAAAAAAAATCAAAATAAACAGATCCAAGGATAGAGTTCTCAGATAATTAAGCTTGAATGAAGTGTGCTGTTATGGTTTGTATCTCGTTGCCCCACCCCCCCAAAGCCTCATGAAGGAGTCATGGGGCAGGGACTTCTAGAGTTTGATATTAGTTTATCACCCACTGGGATTCTGAGTGATTCATGGCTGAGATTATGGGTCTTAGTACTGCTGGGATTATGAGCACAAGTACTTCCCCTAGCCTGGGGTGAAGATCCTGAATACAATATAAGAGAGACAGAAAGATAGACTTTCTCTCTGCTGCCACCGCTGCTGCTACTCCTCCCTTGGCTCCTCTTGCTCTTTGCCAGTACCAGGAACTGATGCTTTTTACCTGTGCCTCTCTGCTTTGGAGCCAACCAAGTACGAGCAGAAACCCCCAGTAACTGTGAGCTGAATAAACCTTTCCTTCCTTCATTTCGGTGTCAGATATTTTGTCCCAGCAATGAGAGGAGAGTAACTGAGACAGGTGCAATTTTAAATACCGGGAATACATAGCTACAATGCATATCTTCTAGTAGCCTTCCCTTATTTCTCTTAATTAAATTTTTAGACAGATGAGTTCAACACAGGATTACCTAAGAGGTGATATCCTAAATTGCTTCTAACTGTCTATCCTTGAGTAAAAAGAAGGTTCGCGTTCTCTGTTCTAACAATCTAAATTGGAACATATGGCTGATGAGATGCCCCTCCACCCACACACTCCCACAGAGAACCCTGGGCACACAGACTTCTCAGGAAGTAGTTAGGATTCATCCGTATTACTCTCATCTTAGATTGAAATTGACCTGAATAGAAATAAAAACCACATTAATATTTAAATAGAGTGGGCCCTTCATAAAGTTTCATTCTAGTTAATTTATTCTGTAAATTTTGACCAAGCAGAGTATTGAATACAAAAATGTGATGTGGTTACTAATAGGATTAGAGGTCAGTAGGGCTGCATGGCTACTTTGTAAAGCAAAAGAAAAGCTACAATCTTTACCTATGACAATAGAGAATATCCTGTAAGCCAGTGCTCAGAAAATCATAGAATTATGTGCAGCTACTATCATAATTTTAGTAATGTGGGGAAACTCATCTAAATGCTGACATTAAATGGCACAACATTCATATAATGATGTTCTTAAGCATGTCAAAATCGCATACGCTGCTTTTTAGAATGTTAAAAAGGAACTTCAGTAGTTACTTTTGGTGATCCACCATCTTCCCTTTTTGACATAGTCCCATGTTGTTCTGTGATTAGAGCAAAGAGTTAGTAAACTTTTTCTGTAAAGGAAGAGATAGTAAATGTATTCACCTTTGCAGTGTGTCTTAATTTCTGTTGTAGCTACTCAGATGCACAGTTTCAATGTAAAAGGGAGTTAGACAATACGGCAAAGCAACAGAAGACACGAACCCAAGCAGAGCTGTTTAAATAGTGGCAACTTCCGCCTTCTTTTATTACACTGGGGCTACAAGACCACTGGATGGTGCCATTAACCATAGAGCTGAGTCTCCTCTCTCACTCATATTCACAAGTGAATATGGTGTGACCACATAAAGTACTTTTACCAAACCATGCAGAGCGGTAGGTTTGACCCGCAGCCTGTAGGTTAGAGGTTCCTATTTAGAAAACATTAACTCTTGCAGTTAAAACTCATGTAGGCAGAAACTTAAAGGTCCTTTCCTTTTACTAGCAGTTGCTGGAGATGAACGTGTGACCAGTTCTAACCAGAGTTCTGGCCAGGAACATAGGCAAGCTCCTTGAAAGAGTAACCTCATTCTTAAGACGGAAGCATTGGCAGAGGCCTTCTCTCGGTAGTTCATCTCTGCACATATGATGCCAGAATTGCTGTAAACATCTTCCTCCTGAGGTGCATTCACAGCCAGTACAGTGTGGACTTCTGGGCTGAGAAGCCCTCAGAGAAGAGGAACCAGAGAACAGACCTATCATACCCAAGATGTCCAGCATTTTGAATTCTTGCTAGTGAGATTATACAGATTATCTCAGTTACTCTTCTCTCATTGCTGGAACAAATACCTGACACTCGAAATGAAGGAAAGAAAGGTTTATTTAGCTCACAGTTCCTGGAGGTTTCAATCTGTACTTGGCCGGCTCCAAGGTAGAGTGGCCTCTGGCACCAAACAACCTTTCACAGTGGTGGCAAAGGGCAGAAAGTAAAATGGAGGAGTAGCAGCAATGATGGCTACAGAGAACGAGTCTGTCTCTCTGTCTCCCTTATGTTGTATTCAGACTATCCTCCCAGGCTGGGTGTAGAGCTTACATCCATAATCCCAGCAGTACTCAGACCCACAATCCCAGCAGCACTCCCACCCGTAATCCCAGTGGAATATGAGTTAATCACAAACTGGAGAAGCCTACTCTGTGACTGCTCTAGGCTTTGGGAGGACAAATACACACAAACCTTAGCATTGATCCATACAGGTCAAACCCTATGAGTCATAGGCTCAAACACGTTAACAGAAAAAAAAAAAAAGGAAAAACAGGAATAGTTACTTTTCTTCTTAGATTACTATAGCATACTCATGGTTAACAATGCATATGTTTACCATCAGACATTACAGTTAAATACACTATGTATAAATAGCTAAAGAATTCTATTTACAGCTTCGAGCATACCCTTTCATTCCAGATATCAAAAAGTATCTGTTTAAATGAGGAAAAAATACGAAAAGTAGAAAAATATGACAAAGTGTCTTGAGGAAAAATAGTAGATATAAATCATGACAATGTGCAATATCTCCATTACAGTCTAAAACAAATTAACTACATATGTATGAAATTGAAAGTCAATCTTGATGAAAGTCTATTTCAGGAGAATGTCACCCTAGCAAGGAAGTTTATTATAGAACACAGAAGTTTTTTTCGGTCCTTGGTCAACTTCCTTTGGAAAACGCACCCGGTTAGAATCCACTAGCTCTCTGTTATAGTCCGCAGACAACAGTCTGCAGTGGAAGAAGCTTATAGTACAGATATATGCTCCACTCCCTAAGCCTTGCAATGTGGCATTGGTGGCAGACCTGTGCTCCTCTTCCCTGAGGCTCAGCACAATGTCTTAGCTGTTCAAATGGGTACTGTTCAGCAGCAGAGAGGCTACTTGACTTCGAAGCCTAGTTCATAGAGGTTGTTCTGGTTTTTACCTTTCTTTCTTGAGTCCATTGTCCTTGTGTATGCAGTTTCCTGCCCTCAGAACCTCGCCTCAGTGCTGTAAAGAAGTCCAGACCACAGGAGAACACACTCACCAATGCTCTTGTCCATAGTTGCAATTGACACCAAAGCCAGTAGTTCACTTCCACCAACAAACATGAGAGAAAATGCACCTGAAGATGATTCCAACATCTCAATTTTTGCTGCCTACATTTGAGACTTATAACATAGTATTTTGGTATACATAGTAACATAACTCTATAGGTATGCAAATTAGTGTAGCCATCATCTCACATAGTAATTCTTTGCGGCTAAAATCTAAATCTAAGCAAATATTCTGGTACAGTTCATCCTCCAGCTTATGAAGCAAAGAAGAGCCAACTAAATTTCAAACCTACACATTCTGTAATAAATAATAAGTGGTTGTTTGTTGTTAGAAGCTACTAAGTTTTTGGTAATTTGTTAAATAGTAATAGATAACTAATATAATCAAACAGGTAAGATTTCTTGTCAGAGAAAACAGTTCCAATGACCTTATTTATGCTTCCAAATTCAAGAAGACATTATTCTAACTTGGCCTATTTTTCTATATAAATCTCTCCAAATCTCATCTTCCACTGTACTCTCCCTTCCTGGCCATATCCAATCATCTATCTTACTTTCTTTCCCCTAGCTATCCTTCTAGCTCACAGAGAAGGAAGACAAAATACTTCTTCTATTTTTTCCAAATCTGTTGCCATAAAATAATAAACTCTACCCTGCTACCCTCGGGCTTTCCCTTTTGATACTCAAAAGTCTGCTCAGGAATTTTATGGAAAAAAAAAAAAGCAACAAAAAAATCTGATCATTTCCTGCTATTTCCAGTTCTATAAAACAATCCTAGGGCCCGGCGGGATGGCTCAGTGGTCTGAAGCACCTGCTTGGGAAAGCTTGGGTAGCTTCAGGTACCGCGGTTCGATCCCCGGCACCACATGTTGCGCCAGCCCTGCCCTCAGGGTGAGCTGAGCCGGCCATAGAAATGAGTGAATAAACAAACAAAGGTTCTGAAACAAAAAATAAATAAATAAAAAATTAAAAAAAAAAAAAAAAAAACAATCCTACATATCCCCAGAGGCAAAGTCGGTGTCTGTGACTGACTATAGGAAAGGCCTTGAGAAGGAAGTGGGAGGAAGAAAAGCATAGACATTAATATCTCTGAATATTCTTTTGTCACACATGACCATGGCCATAAAGACACCAGACAAGAGGGTTCAGGTGACTCAGAGCCAGTGTTTCACAGGAAAATAGAAACCAGCTCTTCCCAACAACAGACAGGGCCTACTGGAAAGTCTACTAGAAAATCGTAGAGGTCACCTTGCCTGTCAGTCTGGAGTGAGGCAAATTATCATTGTGTTTGGGAAACAGATTGCTTTGCAAAACCCTGCTGCTGAGGATAGGGAGAGTGAGCTCTCAGGCAAACCAAAGAGGTCACGCTAATGACTTAGTGGAATCATTTCCAAATTAAATTATAGTGTGCTAATTTACAATGCCTTCTAATTTAATCTAAACCATATGTGGGACTGGCAGACAAGCCGACCTATTTCCAAAGAGGAACAGAAAACTCCAAGTTCCAGGTGCAAATGTCTTCAAACGCATTACCAAATCCTTGGTGACCACTCTGCTGGCATCCCACATGCCAGAGCGGACCATGAGGATGCCGTGATGTCCAGGAACATTCCACGTGGTTGGTGAGCTGCAATTGCCACCACCCTGCAGCACAGCGGAGCCCACAGCTCTCCAGAACCAGAAACAGCTGACCAGCACTCAGGAAGCAAACACTGAGAAGGAATTTTAAATAAGTTGAAATAAAGAATGTATTGAGTGGGGAGATGAACTTCTATAGGTCAGCCTGCTTGCCCTCCCACTCGCTTTCCTGTACAACCTCCCTGACAGTCGCCCATCCACCTGCGATGCACCTGCGCTCCTGCATAAACACCCGCAGCTGTTCATTCCAGTTCGTATTCTTCCACCAAGAAAAACTTTTATGTAATGAGCTAAAGCTTCTCGACCTGCAAATTTCTGCTCCATAGTCCCACGCAAAATAGGGTAACCTCTGTATTTCACGTGGCACCACTTTAATTTTTTTTTTTTTAACATTGTGGTCAAATTGCAACAAGAAAGAAAAGATAAGAAGGAGCTAGGCAAAGAAATCAACCTGTCCAATGGTCTGCATCCCAACGGCCACATCCTGAATCAGGGCACATAGACGAGAAAACTCATGAGTCCGCGGAGCTCCTTCCTAGAGAAGCCTGAGCTCGGCGCCCTACATCAGTATCCCCGTGTCACTACCTCCTTCAGAGCTCCTGGGCCTCAGGAGTCACAGGGCTTCCTGCTTAGAAGCAGCACTGCCTGTGCCCTAGCCCAGTGCTCGGCAGGTGTGCGCAGGGCCCAGCTCCCCTGGCAGTGTCTCAATAAATGGCTCTGCTAAGTATTTTCACCGTGTGAACTTTCAAAACGCTGTGCCAAGCAAGTGTAGGCAGTTTTCTTTGTGGTGTTGCCCAGATGTAGAATGATTTTCTTCATTTTTTCTATTTGTTTTTTGCTTTGAACAGAACTCTTTCTGTTCTGTCCCAACATACGTACCTTGACCTCCTTCTTTCTAAGCCATTGTTTATCTTCGCAGCTGTATTTTAGCTCAGTGTGACCCTTTTAAGAATCAAGAGTATTTTCTAAAGAAACCAATACTGAATTGTGGATTAGACGACCTTTTGTTGTTGTTATTATAGTCGTTTGTACACTAGAATTAACACTACACATGCAATTGGCTTTACAAACTCAAAGTCTGAATTACTCCTTTATTTTGCTGTTTTGTTTCTCTTGTAAGCCAGTTTTTCACTCTTTGGTCCTAATGGTTAGTTGCTTTCCTTTATATTAAAAAAAATCAAAAATTAAAGCAAAAAGTGATGAGTATTATTACTAACAGACTCTGTTTTTACTTTCCCCAAATCTAAAATATTATTGTAGGGTGATTTGAATGGGTAAAAGCTGGTATAGGTCAATTAAGCACAGAAGGTAAGTAGAGAATTTTCAATGAAAGGAAAGAAGCAAGCAAGAGATTACATTAAATTCAAGTCTTTCTTAAAAAATAATAATAAAGCGGGCATACAATAATTCATGAAAGTCATGTGCTTGATTTACCCAACCTCCCTGCAGTAGCTATTTCTCATTAACTTACCAAACTCAGCACTGCTCCTAAGGGGAAAAAGGAAATTTTGGCATATGAAGGAATCAATAGAACAGTGCAGCATTATTCACAGATTCATTTTGGGGGCAAATGTAGTGCTCTTTTCATGTCTTTGTATTCTTTCTAAGTCTATGTTTGTCAATGTCAATTCAACCCTCCCTGAACACAACAGAGCTGCAATTAGAGATGTAAAAACCAGTTTGTGCGTAATTTAAATGCCGCAAACTGGCAATCTTCTCATGAAAACCACAAACAATCACTTCCATTCTCATGCACCAGTGCACCTGGTACTCCACCGTTTTTGATCTGGGATTGCATATGAATTGATAGTTAATTTCACAGCTAGGGAAAAAGCTTCATGTTTTTGACAAGGGTGAGCTATTTGCTTTTCAGTTACAGCACACTGCCGTGCTTATTTGGCTAGTGGCTGAAATGAGACAACTCAAGTAGCAGCTCTTTCTTCTACTTAGCTAAGGTACCCTGCCCTGATATCACCAATCTGTGGTGATTCTAACCTTTTTTTTTTTTCAAACATAGGCCTAAGCCCAACTAGCTTACCAGCAGCAATCAATTACAAGAGTACTGTGAAGGTAAAGAATCTTGAATAAAATCAGAAAGAAGCAATGTAGTTTCTACATGTTCTATATCTTGCCAAATCCAACCAAAAGTAAGACAAAAAGCATTAGCAAAATTAAACCCATCTTTAAGCAGCCCCCTAGCAGACCCTTTGCACCAAAGGGCACTCTTGCTAACAAAAGCCTTATAAACTTCTTTAAAGCTATATATTTGAATCTCTTCAGTTTATACATGAAGAAATCACATGTGAGGAAAATATTTGAATAAACAAAACCACAGAGATATTGAAAGCCTTTGGTACAGCATTGATATGCAAGAGCATCCTTCAGATTCATTCAAGAGGAAGTGAGCTTTAATGCAAAGGCATTAGTAATAGGCTTTCTATTTCCTTATTAGAATTAACCTTGATCTGGAAGAGAAATCTTTTTTCTTCACTGTTGAATACATATTTCTCTCTAGCTAATATATTCTACTAAAACTCTTTTTAGAATGTGGCACTTACACTGGCATTTATTATTCCTGAAATGGACATTGCCAGAAACAAAATAGCTGAGAAAACCATTTATTTTTTGAGGAAACAAGTTGTTTCCACGGATCATAATGGTATTATAGGGAATGCTAGAATTTCCTTCCCAGCAGGTATTTTGAAATAGGAGAGATTCTCCTCACTAAAGAAAAGAGTTTAGGCAGAATCTGCCAACAGCAGAAAAGGAACTAGATTAGTCCTTAAAATTCATCCTGAGACTATTCTTTTACGCCTCTAGTTTCCAATTACTAGTTCTGAAAATCAGAATAGTGAGTGGAAAATGTGATTTATTAGCAAGCTGTAAGCACGAACTGATTGGGCCCCACATATACTCTAATATTTTAAGGTTTAAATTCTAATATTTGAACTCAAGCCTACGTTCTACCATTGTGCTGTCTCCATCTCACACAAGGACATGGTGTGTGAGGAAAATAGACTTACACATATTTCAGTGCTTTTCTCATGCACTGTGGCACTTCCTTACAAGGCATAATAAGTACTGTCTGGCTGGCTGAGCGATGAAATAGCAGTAGTGGTAGTAGTAGTAGTAGTAGTAGTAGTAGTAATGGTGGTGGCAATTTTAAAAATAAATTAAAAATTAAAACCAGAATAAAAGTGCAGCCATTCCTTGTATTGGATATCTGGATCAGACAGATACCTACCTTTAATATTTTGAGTCAATTGAATGTTTGGTGAATTATACTGTTATAAATTATGATGTGATAGAAAGTCCAACCTTCCCCATCAAATAATACACAGCCTTGACATTGAACAGGAGAGTCTCCACCCATCTCTAGTGAGTTCTGTCACATGCTCTGCCCCAGTGGCTTTCAGGATAGCTTTATGTTTTCAATGGAGGGATTCTTTCAGAAGAGCTGGCAGTACAAATCAATGAGGAAAAAGTGCAAGAACAATTGGAAAAAAGACAAGTATCTGAAGTACCCATATCCCCAGAGCCCCAGCAAAGATGACTTTAGGGTCTTCATGTATAAGACACTCTAATCGCAGTGTGGATATTTTGAGAGTATACATGTTCGCCTAAACTCTTGATGCTTCTTTACAACTCAGGCAGTCAAAGAATTCAAGATCTAGAGTTCTGAAGGACTCACAAATTAGAATTTGACCCCATATTTTTACCTTCAGTTTAGTCCACTGTCATCTGAAAAAGGAATTGGTCAAGAATCCCTTAATGTAGGAAAGAAGAAAACAAAGACTTTCTTCACTGGCGCAAATTGAGCTGTTGACAGGAGTTCATTTTTCAGTGATTTCTTAGCGTTGCATTTCATGAGCATTTAGTGTGCACAACCTCAGTGATTTGAAAAACCCACAAAGTATATTGCCCATGTTGGGTACTTATAATAGAAAACAAACATGGTCTTTGTCCTTTAATATATAACACACTTTATGGCATATCTTTATGAAGTCTTTGCTGTGTATACTTGTGTAACATCTAGTGACATGCCATATTCTTATCATTTTTTGCTTACACATCTTACTCTTATCAAGTATAATCTTATTCTTAATAATAAGTTCTTAATATCATGGATTACCTCTTGTTTACTTTTTAAAGGCTAGAGAATCTTACATACTGATTTACACATGGAAGTTGTTTAATAAATATTTTTTAAATTATCTACTGCGTCAAGATCTTGAGTCCAGATGAGGATATAGAAGAAAAAACACCATCTGACCAGACTGCCTTGTAAACACAAGCTACACATAGATGAAAACATCAGGTGTTTCCTTGACAAGTCTGGCACTGGCGGTCAGCCCTCAGGGCAGGGACGTGCATTCCCCTGCTGTCACTGGACACTATTCTGTGTGCTTCTATTCCTTCAAATAAAAGTCTTACTTATATTTTCTTGGTGCTTTTTTTAAGCTAAGAAACAGTTCAGGGTTTATCTTGCTGGGAAATATTTTCCACCTATTTTAGTGATAAAATCAATCCATCTCAAGAGGAGTTCAGTAGCTCTTTGGGAGTTGTAGGACAGCCCCCCTTAAGAATAGCAAGATGTGGATTTTTATCATGGGAAACAGCATAGGCAGCTGTGAGAGAAGACAGCTTACCAGCATTACTTACAGGTATGGAGTTGATATTTCAGCCCTGTAGGTTTGAAAAATAAAATAATTAAGCATAAATAAGCTCCAAATAATACAAAGCAGATTTCTCATTTCCTGAATTAATTGGAGAAGTGCAGTGAAGACTGCAGGACACCGGATACTGAGCGGAAATTCTACCGTGACTTCCTTTTCTGACAGGTCATTGTCCCCTTCCATTCCTTCTAAGTTGAATAGCCAGGAGGACCACCGAAGATGGGGTCCTCAAAGAGAAATATTTCCATATTTGTATATTGTTGAAGAGATAGAGTCCCTTCAAGGGGTGGCCATATCACTGGGGTATAAAGATATCACTAACTCCCAACAGACACACACATGTGTGCACACACACACACACACACACACACACACACACACACACACACACAACCATTTCCTTCATTTTCAAAAATTACTCCAGTAATAGTGATTATACACTAAAAAGGGAAGTGAGAACTAAAGACCAATAGCAAATATACCCCATGTAAGAATGACACTATATAATGTGCTGCCACAAGCATTTTATTCAGTTACACTCGTTTCTCTTGAGACCAAAGATCCATAAAGCCCCCTTCCATCTGATCTTCCAATTCTGAGAGCCGTATGCCAGATTACACCATCCTGTGCTGCCGCTGCCTAGCTCCCCAAGGTGATGGACTTCAAGGGAAACTGAAGCTGCAGATTTTTTAAACGCACTACATAGCAATTCACTTCAGGTTTCCTGTAGACAGCATTGAGGACTGTGTGGGCTTTCCACATAAGAATATGTATGATATGAGGCTGGGCAAAGTTGGTTTTCTACATACATATTAGATAGTGCTATGCAAATACGCACTGTTATACATTATATATTTACACATACAGTATACCTTTTCTAGGTTGAAGTTACATACTGATGTCGACATTGTTGAGGGATGGTGTTGAGAAAAACATACAACTGGGACCCCATTTCCGGGCTGCTATGTGCAAAACTTTTATTTTTTTTAATGAGCAGAACATCTTTATTGAGGGAAAGAAAGGTGAGAGGAACACCAGGGGGGGTCCCGAGTGGGTGTCCCCCCTACGTGCAAAACTTTTAGGTTTGCATTCTATCTGTTAGATTAGTTGTCTGTTGCCCTAAACAGAAAGAAAAAATCCTATCTAGGTCGAGCTGGTGTCCTCCTTTCCTGCCTGAGCTCTGCGGTCTCCTGTGCCAGCGGTAGAGCCAGGAGAATGAATACCCATCACGGAAGGCACAGGGTGCCGGCAACCCTCTGTCAAGGAACAGTGTGAGAGATGCCGCCTCTTCGGCACATCTCAACCTCTGACAGCCTCTTGGCTCACAGCTCCAGAGTACCCTTGCTGCTATTTTTCCTTTCTTTTGGAGTGAAACCCACAGCATTCATCAGCACGCTTTAGGAAGGAGGGTGGCACATGGGGTACCACCCCTCGGCTCAAGCTGAGCATCTCATTCAAATGTCTCCTACACGTGATATAAGGCACTGTGGACAGAAAGATCTGGACAATCCGCCAATTACAGCATGGGCGGTACAGAGATACTGGAGGCCAGATGTTCAGAAGCAGCTGGGAGGCCAAAACGCAGTGCTGACTGCAGAGGACAAAGGCAAACCTGACACTCCCACTGTCTCCCGCTATCTGACTCTGTAATCAGAAAGAGCTGAGGCGGCCTGTCCTGTCCCAGCCAACAGCCATGACCCGATGAACCCTCTTACCAGGCTCTCACTGATGAGCATATTTTCTTCAATACACAACCCTGGGTTTTTTCTCCTCCCCCTTCTGCCAAAACTTAGAAACAAATTAAGCTTTACTTCTTTTTCCTTTACTGGAGTGAGGGAAAATGGATTAAAATAGCTTTATAGTCTTCTTGATATGTATCCATTGCACCATAGAAGGAAGGCACACACCAAAGGTGGAATTATAATGACAGAAGAAATCTATGCATGAATACTAAAGGGGTTAGCTCTGGCTTACTGCCTCGATGACATTATTGGCATTATCTAGGAGCATTCTGATCATATACATTGTTCCATTATCAACCAGATATTATCAAACTAGGAGGGGAGAAAGTACCCTGCTGTACTCTCTTAAAATTAGCAGTGACCTTGCTAATTAAAATCTAATTGCGAGAAAGTAGCATGTTGATGTCCCCCTTTGAAGAACCAGCATGGGTCTACACTAATTTAAAAGTTGTCACTTACAGGCCAGAGAAATTGGCTTATTAAAATGAATGCTAATGGAAAGTTCTGTTGCTGAAGGATGATGGGACAGAGGATTGAGGGGAAGAAGGGATGAGTGTATACATCTTGTGTTGCTTTTCATTATCTGAGAAGAAGGCTCTGACAGCAAGAACACTGTCAAGAGCACGAAAACAAAGTGAGTATGGCAGGAGCCACATTCTCCTAGTTGTTAATATGTATTTTGTGTAGCTCTAAGCCACTGGGTGCCGCAGAGAGGTAGGCTATTCTATTCGAGTATATTAATTTTAGATAAGTATATGAAGAGAGGTTCAAGGACAACACGGTTCGGTATATCTTATTTTACTTTTTATGTGACTGTTGGGAAGCCCTTTTAGTCTAGCATAGACTCTCTCTAGCAAGAGAGTAGATTATTCTTTAAACAACTGAAAAATTCAGTGAATGTATTAACTTATGTTCTCAGCAAGTTATTCAAATAACACTTCAATGTACATACACATACTCACACACGCATATTCTCTTTCACACTTCAAAATGCCTTTCACCTTATGTTTTGCCTTCCTGTCCATGACTAGCTCACCTCAGAACACCCACAAAATTAAAGTTTAATATTCTGTTTTTGCTTGTTCGAATCCAAACATCAGGTCATGCGAGCTGTACCTGCATCTGCAAAAGAAATGTGTACAGTAATAGACATGCATGTCTGTCTCCGTTTGGGACTGTTCATTTTGTTATGTCAAGTTGGCTGGACTAAGAAAGATCTAGTAGATTAGTAAGGCATAGTTCTGAGTGTTTCAGGGGATAACTCATATGTGGGCCAGAAAGCTGTGGGGCGAAGATGCACCCCAACTGTGGGGCACCAACACTGGACTTGTAGTCAGGGTGGAATAGAAAGGGAATGAAGAAAATAGGCCCATTGGGAAGCACTTCAAGGAAGGTTTCTTATTTTTTGTTTTTGGTGTCAAGGACAGAACCCAGGGCTTCCAGCTTGCTAGGCAAGCATGCTACTCCTGAGCCAAATCCCCAGTCTCCTTGAGGGGCAGTTCCCCTGTGACCACTAGCTTGGATATTGATCTCCAGGTTTCCAAGCATTCTAGCCTCCAAAGGCTGAGCTGCTGGGATCTTGTCAGTGAACTTCCCGGCCTTCGACCCTGCATGTGTCCCCCTGCTGCATCCTTTGTTCCTCTTGCTCTGGGGCGCCCTTTCTCTTGTGCTGAGCTGCTGCGAGAGTCTCTGCCTCCTCAGCACAGAGATGCTTGCAAATCTTCCTGCCTCTGACCTCCAATTTTCTAGGTATCCATGTAGACTCGTACCTCTCATCCTGCAAGCTTACCTAATAAAGTCCCTTGAAGATAAATATTCTGTTTCTTTATAGAACCTTAACAAAATACCAATTCCATTTGGGCTGCAACCAGTGAGACCTACTGACACCATGAGGGTGAAGCTTCTCACATCCTTTGGAACATATGCTTATCAACATATACTTAAGATGCTATACACAAGGCTTGCATACAGGACTATAGTATTTAATGTTTGTCCTGCTGGGTTTCAGAGTTATTAGAGTCCAATTCTTTCCTATTCTTCTATTTAGCCTTCTTAAAATAGGAGTACTGATGGGCTGTTTCACCTGAGAATAGTGTAATTTTTTTTCATTTTTAGAGATTCACAGCTAATAGTTTGCCTTGAGTCTCAAAAGGAATTTGACTGGGACTTGGAAAAACCCTGGGCCTGTTGGACTTTTGGGAAGTGATTGTGATATTTCTGGTTATACACCATGGCTTTGTTAGATATAGTTACAAAGTTGCTATTGTTCCTATTGGAGATTAAATCTGGTTTGAGGATATACATTTCCATATAAAATTGAAAAAGGATAACATATAGTGGTTGGGACAAAGCATGGATTGGTTTGGAAGTTACCTGGGGGGTTGATAGAGACTGCTGCTGGCTATGTCGGAGTGGACCATGGAGGTATGGCCTTGGGATCGATGCGAGATCCCCAGCCTCTTTCTTAGTGCCTCTATTTCCCTGCTGTGCTTCTCTGTCATCACAAACTAAGCTTCTTTGTCCATAGTCTCTTTCTGCCACAGTGTCCCTGGCCTGAACTCTACCAACCATGGACTGAATTCCCAGAAACCATAAGTCAAATCAAACCTCTCCTCCTTTAAGTTGTGAGTCTCAGGTACTGTGTCTGAGAGACAGAAATGTTAGCACACCATCTAACTCAATTTGGCTTCCTCCTAATTTACTTTGTGAAAGCCTGTCTTTTAAAAAAGCCGATCTGTAGAATATACCCCTCTTTTCTATTCAAATTCATATTTTCAGAACCTGTAAACCTGTAGATCCCAATGGGAAAACGCTTGGCTTTGAATTCTGCCTCAGTTACTTTCTTTCATTGCTGGGACAAATAACCAACACCCAAAATGAAGGAAGAGGAGTTTTTTTTTTATCTCACAGTTACGGCAAGTTTTACTCCATAATACCCTACTCCAAGGCAGGGTGGCTCATGGCAGAGAGCAACCATTCATGATGACAGAAAAAAGCAAAAGTAAATGGAGTGTAAGCAGCTCAGGCAGTTAGCTAGCTTCTTTCCCCTTCCTACGTTGGATTGAATATTACCTGTCTCAGGGCGGGTGCACGCCCACAAAAATAAATTACAAACTCCAGAAACAATCCCATGACTGCATCAGGCTTTGGGAGACACCTATACACAAATACACAAACCATAACATTCTGCCCTGGGCACCCAAAGACTCATGCACATCCATTCATGTGAAAAAAAAAAAAAAAAAAAAGCCTTTAGTCTATCTCCAAGAATTTCTACAAAGACTCAACAGTTTCAGCATTGCTGAAAAGTCTAAGTCCCAAGTCTCCTCCAAAATCAAAAGCAAACTCTTTTCTGGGAGCCCCTGTACAATGAAAAAGTAAACATTCCCAACAGTTAATGGCACAAGATAAACATTACCATTCTAAAAGGTACACACAGAAAGATACCATGCATTAAGACCAACACTAGTCCAAAATCCAGCAGGGCAAACATTAAATTCTATAGGTCCATGTAGAAAGTCTGAAGAAGTCTGTGATGAGTTATGAGCTCCGAAGGCCTTACATCTTTGTGGTAGCTCCCATGGCCTCACTGTTCAGCTGGTTTTGCTCCCTCCTCACAGTTTCCTTTAGATGAACCATGTCCCTGGCTTTTCCAAAATTCTGGGGTTTTCTCTGCCTGTTAAGCTTCTCACTTTCTACTTCATGCACTGCCCTCTCAGGAGCACACTGCATCGCCCCTCCGAACTTCTGAAGTCAAGGTGGAAGCCATCTTAATCTCAGAAGTCTTGTACTCTGCAAGCACCTAAAACCAACACCACATGGATGATGCCAAGATCTGCTGCCAACAGGAGCAGTAGCCAGGCTTCCTTCTCTCTTTCCTGTAGGAGTTGAGTGCCAGAATCACTGAGCACTCTGACCCTGATTCTGAGGAACAAATTTTCTATGCTGATGCTATTCTGGAACATGGTGTGGCCACTGCTATTATGGAATATGGTGTGGTCACTGCCATTTTGGAACATGGGGCTCTACGGCTTTCCCTCAAGGCAAAATCCTTCGCCATTGCAATTCTGAGACCACAAGCCGAGAAGATTTGCCACCTCCACTAATGGCTTCAGGCCAGCCTTTCAATTCTTTTATTCCTTTTCAGCAATGAAGATCCTTTCAACTCTATCTTTGCTATTCCACAAGCTTTATCGGAATTTTCTTTCTGGCCAAACTCACAATATTTTAAATCATTCAATACTTAAGTCACCCAATATTTTAAATCCTCCTCTTTCCTCTTGATTCTCAACATAAATCTGACTAAAAGCCCCTAAAAATAATAACCCTGTTACTGTGTCAATGTCTGATTGTTTTGACTTTTTTTTTTTTTTTTTTAGATTAATCAGTCTACAATGCTTAATCTCAGTCTCAGGCAAAATCTCTGGACAGGAGTAAAATTCAGACAAACTTTCTGCCAAGCCATAACACAAATCATTCAGAGTCCAACACCAATGCAGTCCTTCATCGCAGAAACCTCACCAGCTCAGTCTTTCCAGGCAAGATTTCTATTACCATTTTGGTATGCTAAGCTCTGTCCAGAATCTGTCATACAGAACAGTCACAGCTGTTTCAACACTTCTCTTGTAGGCAACATTGCCAAATCTTTCTTATCATTTCCCATAAGCCACTCCCAAAAGTTTGCAATCCTCATGATGAAGTAGTCACAACAATGACCCTACTCCTCCAGCACCTAATTCTGTCTCAGTTACTCTTATCTCGTTGCTGGGACCAAAAAAAAAAAAAAAAAAAAAAAAAAAACCCTAACACCAGAAATGAAAGAAAGGAAGTTGTATTTGGCCCACAGTTCCTGGAGGTTTTGCTCCATACTATGCTAGCTCCAAGGCAGGGTGGCATGTGGCAAAGAGTAACCATTCATGGTGGCAGAAAAAAGCAAGAGCAAAGGGAGTGGCAGCAGCCCAGGAAGCTAGCTAGCCTCTCTCCCCTCCTTATATGGTGTTGCAGATTACCTTTCCCAGGGCAGGTGCACACCCACAATAATCACTCACAAACCCCAGAAGCCACTTCATGACTGCATGAGTCTTTGGGGTAACACCTAGACACAAACTGTAACTGAATCTTTTGCTGTGTCACTTCAAATGGATTGAATTCCTATGGCAACTGTGTCACTTGTTCTACAATGCTAAGTAGCAAAATTAACTTTCTGGTCTTTGGTTTCTTTATTTGTCAATTTACTAAAACAACCTTTTCTTTAATGTTTTAGTAAAACCCTTAACAAAATGTTTTCTACATGGCGAGTACTCAGTAAATATTAGCCTCCCTCTTACTCTGCTTTACTAGATGAGCCACACAGATTTGCTCTGCTTCTGTTTCTTCCACTTACCTTCAGCACAATATTTGTCTTTGCATATAAATTGTCAATGTTTAAAAGCTTTTTCTTCTTCCTTCTTATCATGCTTCATGTTTATTTGTCTGATTTATTCTTCCTTTTAATATTTAACCAACCAAGTTTGTTAGTTAAGGATGAGATGTTCTAGCAAACACGATAGTCAGTAAATTCTATTTATATTATGACCTGTCCAACACAAGAGATGAAATAGAGAGAAGGTGAGAAGAAAAGAGGAAGGAAAGTCAGCCAAATCAAATGTGAAAAGAAGTTGGGATGTTTACAAGGATTTTATCAAGCCTTCACCAGATATAGTTCATGCCATGGCAGCTCCTATAATGAGATGTTATGAGATCATTTGCAATAATTCTTAACCTGGAAAAAAACTTCACGGTAGCTAGCCACATACAAACAGTTTATAATTATAAATTGAGACAGTGATGCTTAAAAGATTTTTTTCTTAGATTATTTAACTTAAATAACAGATCCAAGATTTAAACTCTAGCTGCTTTGATCTTACAAGAAATTTCCTATCCTGCCATCTTTGCACGATGGCCTGCATCTCTCCACCCCTCCTTAAGACATTATCTCCTCTATCTCAGAGACTTTTTCTGGGAAGGGATTCTTCACTCCTGCATTTTGGGAGAACAGATTTTAATGTTCCGCAAATCTTCCGAAGCACTTTATATATCATTCACCCAAATTTGGCCTTATTTTGGTCGATAAACAGCTTCATTACAATAAAAGTGAAAAAGACCATGGCCAGGGAGATAACTTAGAGATCTAAGCACCTGCCCGGCAAGCACAAGGACCCGGCTTCAGTCTCTGGTACCACATGCAGTTCCAGCCACCAAAACCAGGCATGGGGATGCACCCCTGTAATCCTTGTGCTGGGGAGGGGGGGACATAGGAGGATCACTGTGAGTTTGAACTGTGTAATGAGACCCTGTACCAAATAAATAAATAAATAAATAAATAAATAAATATTGAAGGCTATCTTCCTCAAAATTTCATCTTTTTTTCAGATCTTTAGTAAATGTTTTAAGTAAATAATGTTTGTCCTCCTTGTAGGACTCAGCACATGCATCTAACACATCTTCAGTCCTTTGTTTCTCCTCCTCCCCTCCTTCCCTCCTTCCACCTGTTGATCTCCTACTCCTTTAAGAAAGATCTGTCTCCTACTTCCTAGTATCTTTTCTTATGCCCTTAATAACTAAAGGAAAATGATTTTTATACAGACATGCGTTCAATATTTCAGTGTGCCTCTTCTTATTGAACCATTAGAATAGTGACAGACAGAG
The DNA here is from genome assembly GCA_004027025.1 of Myocastor coypus. Lineage (NCBI taxonomy): Eukaryota > Metazoa > Chordata > Mammalia > Rodentia > Myocastoridae > Myocastor > Myocastor coypus. The sequence goes on from PVJA010003672.1 coordinate 76,866, forward strand.
AGACAGACAGACACATTTTTTATTTATTATTTTCTAATAACAGGGTTCAAACTCAGGACCTTGTACTTGCCCTGCAGGTGCTTATGCCACTGAGATATCTTTCCAGCCTTCAGTATGTTTTTAAATGCAAAAATAAAATGTTGGAGTTCTTGTCAACAGTTTTGTAAATATATGGCATAAGTGTCCTAGGAAACAGATACCTGGTGAATGCACAGTAAATCTGAACTCTAACCCAAGTCTCTTTCAAAATAAACCCATTTACTTCCCTTTCTACCTAATGCCATTGTAGCTGCTTCTGTGGATTAAACTAACCATTTTTTATATATTATGGCTGACTCAGCCTTCCCTGGGGGTAGGTGGGGCTGGCACAGCATCTGGTGCCAGGGATCAAACTTAGGTTGCTGCAGTTGCCTAAGCTTTCCTAAGCAGGCGCTTTAGACTGCTGAGCCAGCTCACCAGCCCTAAAGGAATCATTTTCATAAGAAGCCCTTTAATAAATGGACTCTGAAGCAGAAATTTATCATTGTACGGCAAATATGCAAGCAACCTTAAATTAATTGCTGGGCTTAGAAGAAAAGCATTTGATAGAAAAACACTGAAACTTAGAACAGGTAACACAAGTGAGGGACTCAGAATAGTTGTGCTATAGGCCAGGCTGCTGTAGCAGAGGAGGAGAGTGCAGAGGAGGCCCAGGTAAAGTAAGACTGTGCGGCAAGAGGTGGGAGGAGGAAAATCAGTCCACAGTTCTCTGCAGACCAGCCCAGACATCCAACCATCATTTTCAATGTGAAATGCTACTTGGATCTGATTTTGAGGATTTCATTTTTAGGATTTCAATGCTATTTTCACTCTGAAAGGTCATTAGAGAGTATGTTACATGGAGATGACTCTGTCTCTGGCTCAGTGTGCTGCTTCTGTAAGTGTGCCCTCCTGAAAATAAACTACATCTGGCAACCACTCGTGTGAATTACCCAAATAAAAGACTCACACTGTTAATGGAGCACTTTTGTACTAGAAAAAGAAACCATTAGATTTGATGTTAAAAGAAACTACTACTGTCACTCACTTGATTGATTGCATCTTTTATTAGTTCTTCACTGAATTATTTTATGACATTTCTCTTTTTAATCTGCCCCCTTTGTTGGGATATTAAGAATGTATATTTTGAAAGCAGTGGTAAGCAGTGTTGAGAAGTATAAAATTCAAGATCATAAAAACCTTTTTTCAAGTAGCATTATGAACAGAACTGTCGTGGGGAGTCCAGAATGTAGGTGTGCATTTCAGGGAGTGAGGATTATGTTGTAAAGGGAAGTGTAAGTATAAATTGGAGCCTTAGGTTGGAGAAAGAAAGGGAGTGAAGGAAAAGGAAACATAAGTGCGGAGCATTTATCACAGCCATTAACACCCAGGCCTCCTCCAGTCATGGCCTGCCAGCTAATGGTTTCTGAAGTGGTGTTTTCAAGGACCCCATGTAAACTCTGCTCAGCAGGGCATGAGATGTTTGAACCCCCTCCCTCTTTTATCACTTGGCAGAGCCTATGATAAGCTTGGCTCCACATCAGAAAATGTCCTAGGCTTAAATGTAAGGATTTCCATCTCCAGGGACCTCGGTGCAGTGGGGATAACAGGTGCATCTGTGGATATGGAGAACACAGAGCCGGCGCAGGACGAAACAGACCCAGATGATGCGCTCTGAAAGCAGTGCAAAAGATGAAGAGCGTTACAGACTCCAACTCCGCATGTGCAAAGAGCTGGGAGCCTGGAAAGCTCTGAGACGCAGCTAATGATTATGGTGACAGGCTGTCAAGCTTCTGTTTGTCCCTTTCCTGTTTTGCATGCTGACCCTGAACTGGGTGGCATGTTCATTTTCTATGCCTCGCCACAGAGCATCAAGGCTAGAACAGCCTCAGTTGGTGTCTGTGCTAAGTAATGAGTGGTTGCCTTTGACAATGGCACAGAACTGCATGCTTGTAATTATAGATGCTGTGTGTTCAGAGACACACTGGTAGGCAAGGCTGCTGAGGGCACCACGCTGGTGATGCATGCAAGATCTCCCATGAGCAGTGGGAAGCTCCCTAGTGAGAAGGCCTTCTTGCTCCCACTTGGCTGCCTGCAGGCCAGTGAGCCCAGCAAGGCTGCCTACAGGCACAGTGGAGCTTGCTGTCTGCCTGCACTCAGAGCCCCAGCCTGTGCTCCTCACCAACCATTCTAGTTCACTAACTAAAATGAACCCTCAAATCTAAGTATTCCTCATCACCTCACCTTAAACTCCCTGAGAACAGAGGCAGGAACAAAAGACTCTTGCAAAAGAGATTTATGTGTTGAAGAAAACCAGTAAGAAGAATGGAAACCACAAAAGTGGAAACTATAAATGGCAAGATTTCTCCTTCCAATACCCAAAACCCATGAGTAGGAATCCATCTACAATTGGTGTCTATGTGCTGATGAAGCAAGCCCATTTCACCATCCACAGCAAAGGGGATACAAATTTACAGATGGAATTGAGCTGCTGACCAGATTACCCTGGATTATGTGGCTGATTCTGATCATAGCCCAACATTCCTTATTTGTGACCAGGTGGAACACAAGAGCATATGAAAGAAATGGCAGCATGAGAAGGTTCCGATGCCCCATGCTATAGGCACTGAAGGCCATGAGCAAAGACAGAAGGAAGAGCTCCAGGATCTGAGAGAGGGCCCCAGAGCAGCCAGGCGTGGAAGCAGGATGTCCTCAGCCACAGAAGCTGAATCCTTCTGCCCCTTAGCAGGCAAAGAAGACAATCCTCCCCTAGAGCCCACGAAGCACATTCAGCCTTACAGATACATTTTAGCCAGCGAGATTCAATCAGGACTTCCGATCTGCAGAATTACAGTATAAAGTAATACATAATAATTTTTGCTGTCTTGCATAGCTAAAGTGGCAATAATCTAGAATAGCGCCAGTTGAAAACTAATAAAGGGACCGGCTGAAGCTGCAACATTAAGCACAGATCCACAGAGGACAACTAGCTCAATGTCCTTGTCTTAGTTACTTCTGTCACTGCTGAAAGAAAATACCCAACACTCAACGCTAAGAAGGCAAAGTTTACTATGGATCACAGTTTGTGGAGATTTCAGTCCATAATCAGCTGGCTCTGTGATGGGGTGGCACCACAGAGGGGCATCAGGGAGGAGAAACAGTCTATGGAGAAGCAGGGCAGGCAGAAGGCAGCCAGCAGTAAAGTAGCAAAAAACAAATGATCACCTCAGCCCTGCTTATGTCCCTTATATTTTCTTCACGCTACGAGCCCTATGAGTGCTCACACTCAGAGTTGGACACCCTTCATGCTAGCATCCCTCCATAAATCAGCCCCAACATCAGCTCCTTAATGCCAGAGTCAAGCATACTAGGTCCATTCACCTTGCAAAGTCCACCTATGACAGAATGAGGCCAGGTATGGCATCTAGGTCCAAGTCATGACAGCCTGTAGGAAACCCAAGTTATACTTCAGTGTTTATATGCAGACAACAAAGCTCCATATTATACCATAACATCTATCCAGCATTTTTTAAAGGCCAGAAGTCCAGAGTGGCAGAAGATAATCTAATTTTTCTAGGGCTATCGCATTTTCTCTATCACAGAAAAGTCTCTTGCAGCCTGAGACTTCCAACAAAGAGGTACACATGGTAGCTATAAGGAAAGCAAGTAATAGATTCAGTGCTCAGGAAAGCTGTGAATGGAAACCAGTGAACCGGGCAGAATGCTGGACAGATAGTACAAATACACAGTCACATGATAAATGCACTTTCTCCAAAAACCCATCCTATAAATGAAACCACTGAGTAGTTCAAGAGATAACACAAGCTGCGAAAAAAAAAAAAAAAAAAAAGCATAAAACCCAACCTTCAGTGTATTATATAGTCTCTCTAAATTTTAGCTTCTAAAGTCACAACTCCAGGGCTAGGGAGATAGCTTGGTGGTCTAAGCACCTGCCTGGCAAGTGCAAGGACCTGAGTTCTACCCACCATACCACATGCTGTGCCAGCCCCAGAACCCTGGACAGGCTGCGCCAACCACTGCAAGTAGGTGTGGCTGCTCACATCTGTAATCCTAGTGCTGGGGAGACTGAGTCAGGAGCATCACTACATGTCTGAGTTGTGTAGCGAGACCCTGTGCCAAATAAATAAATAATTTTTTAAAGTATAAAAAGTGACAACTACACATTATCAGTGGGCAACTTTCTTGCCAGGTCTCCACAAAGATTCAATAAGTGATTGAACAATAGCACCCTGCACAAACCTCGTAATCAGCTAAAATTCGCTGTCTTCCTTTGGTCTCTCATCACCGCAGACCCCAGGAGTAAAGCCTAGCAAAGGAAGGAGCGATTAACACTGAGATTTAAGAAGGTGGCCAGCATCCTCCACGTTATCTTTTCCTCCAGTTTTCAACATGCCACCTTCCTCTTATCTTTACAAAATCCCTCTCTTCTTCAAAAGCTATTGATACTGAAATGTTCTTTGTTTTTATAACTACACCTATCGAAAGAGTATTCTGTTTGACTTTGACTTTCTGGGCCAAGGAATGACCAGGAAACCTGTAGTATCCTCCATCTGAAGGGTATTTGGAGGAGATGAATATTTGAGCCTGAGACAGTAAACAAGATTTGCCATTGTGAGACAGGTATCATACAACTCATTCAAGGCTAGAATCAAAGAACAAGAGAATGGCGAGTTCTCTGTCATTTTAACGAGTAGATTTTGGACATTCGCTTATATCAAGGGTTCAATTTGGAACAAAGGTCAACATATAAATGATAAAACATATTGGAAAATACATGAGTGGATTTGAAATTCAGTTGAGTAAGGTAACACAAACCATATAAAATCAATCCCAAGAGACATTGACATCTGTCTTCTGGCTTTGGACCTCTGAAGTCCTACTCCTTGGGCCTTTAGATCCTGTCTGAATTATGCCACTTGATGTCCTGGCTCTCTAGTCACAGCCAAGCTGTGAGACTTCTTGGGCTCTGTAATTGTACAGCCAATTCCCTTTTTCTATACATGGATAGCCTTACTGTTTTTGTTTCTCTGACTGGTGCAAGTTACTTTCCTCATATCTCCAATACTTTTACAGTGTCCTAGTCATCCTCTTTGTCTTAGTTACTTTTCTCTCATTGCTGGGACAAATACCCGATACTCAAAATGAAGGAAGGAAAGGTTTATTAGCTCACAGTTACTGGAGGTTTCAGTCCATATTTGGCTGGCCCAAGGCTGAGTGGAATAGAGCAGAGAGCATCCAATTCATGGCTGTGTAACAGCAACAAAATGGTGACAGAGGCACCCAACCAAACATGGCAGCAGAGCAACAGCTACAGCTTGAGTCTGTCTCTCTGTCTCTCTTTATATTGCATTCAGGCTTTCTGCCTTAGGATATCCGCCCTAGACCACACCCATAGTCTCAGCCTTACTCAGACCGATAATCCCATCAGTACTAAAACACAATCCCAGGGATCATGAATCAAGTCTCAATCTATAGAAGCCATGCCCCATTATTGCATGAGACTTTGGGGGGACAACTGGACATAAACCATAATACTCTTCTTCTAGCCTTTGTTTCTCTTTTTACTACTTTTAATAAGAAATAATTTGTAGCAATGTGACAGTTTTAAAACATGTTAGTCATACATTTCAATACTTCATACAGTGCATATTATTATACTCCTTTTAGTTATATACAGCATAAGATGTAGATGTTATAATTTTTCAAATCATTACTGATGCAACAAAATTTCTTCTCACTGAACTAAGAGAAAGTAGTTGTATACATAATCCAATGTCCGATAATTGCAGTGGGTTATTGGTAAAACTGGCAATGTTGGAAGCTGTTGATTTAAGCCTTTTGCAGATCAGCATTCTAATCTAGCTTTACGTTTTATGCTTTCTGGTTAAGCTTTTCTGCTGGGTGGCTAAGGGCAAGTTAAAGCAAGACCAGTATAACAAAACACATAACTGTTGTATCTCTCAAGGTCAGTTAAATCTCCTCAGGATTTACTTTGGAACCATGTACAGTGCTTTGTAGAACTCTTGTCAGTGTCAGCCATCTGGATGAGTCACAGCCATTGCTTGAACAGTTTGTTCTCTAAGTCAAACTGACACAACAAATTAACCATCATATAGATAACAGATGTCTCTTATGTTCTATGAAATAATATCTCATAACATTTATTGATAGTATGAAGCATTTGGAAAGTTATCCATATGAAACACCATATATTATTTTTCAAAATTCATTTAAGTAATAAATTTAAACACATATATTCATTTATATAATGTCTAGGTGACACACCTATAGCACATAGCATGTCTTCTAATCTTTGTGCTGCCAGAGAGTAAGAAAAAATAAAGCTCTAGTTTTGTTCCAAGAAAAAAAAAGAAAGAGTATTCTGCACTCCATTTTTCTATCATCTCCTCTCCCATTTCCTTGTAAATCCACTAGGCACTGCTTTCTGTTTTCATACCCCAGTGGAATGCACCCTACTCTCTGCCAGTCCTACTGCTTCCTACACCCACAGCACTATTGGACCTAACTACCAGCCTCCACCAAAATCCACTGCCATCCCTAGGTTGAACTTGACTTTTGTCCATTGTTTATCCCCACTATTCCCATTTTCTTGCTCTGCTCCTATCTGAAATGTTGAGCAGCCCTTATGCACCATCCTCTCTGCAGATCCCACCATAGGCACCAAGCTTAACACACCAATAGTAGCATCCAATATTGGCTAGTATTCATGATATTCCAGGCATATGACTAAAGACTTTGCAAGCTGCATAAAGTAGCTACTTCAAAGAGCCTCATTATACTCAAAGGGAACCAAGCCTTGTAGATGTGAGGATGCGTAAGAGACAGAGCTAAGCTTTAAATTGATAGCCTGAATTGCACCCAATCTTTTATTTTGCTACTGGGCCTGCTGTCCACATCCATAGAAACATTTTCAGGTCCCTGAGATGTGGTGATGTTTATGAAGTCTAATGATGCCTATGAGTCTCGTCCAGTATCTCTGTTGAGCTACAGGCTGGTGTACTCCTCTCCTCTTCACAAAGGTGTTCACAGGCTTTCCACTCCATTCCAACCCCAACTTCACACTCACCAGACAACCAGCCTCTTCTGTCACTATCACAGCAAAAGGTAACAACACAGGTACCGCATGTCATGCTAGTAAGTCTCACTTCCTATGCTAAGTCAACTTCCAAACCCTACAAAAATTGAAGGCTACAAGAGCTTTAGATCCTGTCTGTCAATTCCCAGAACTCACAGCCTAGTTTCAAGCCACCAGTACTTCTGTTGAACTACTGCCCTTGACTCCCAACCCATCTCTCTGCCTTCAGAATCAAACCCACAACCACCCTCAGATCAATTTCCAATCCATAAATCTGATTGTATAATGTTTCAATAGCTTCCCTTTAACTTCATGATAAAATAGGAAGTCAGAGTGGCTGAGAAGGCTCTTTGTGAATAGGGTTTCTACATTTTACCAGATTCCTTCGGCTGCACCAAAGTACTGCAATTTACCAAAGAGGACCCTTTGGCTCCCTCTTCTGTGGCTTCACATGCTCCCTGTCGCCTTCACCTGCAGCTTCCTTTCTCCCCTAATGATCTAGTCCTTCCCTACGTTTCTTCTCCTTCTTCTTCTTATTCCTCTTCATCTTCCTCCTCTTCCTTTTCTTCTTCTTCCTATTATTATTATTATTATTATTATTATTATTATTATTATTATTATCACTTAAAGAAAATACAAAATAGTAAAAAATAAAATAATATATGTAGAACTTCACCAAAGAAAACAATAGGAATTCCACCATGGTTGCTGTATAGCATAATGTTGTATCCAAATTAATTGTTCAGGTTACCAGATACAAGCATGCAAATTTGGTTTTAAAAATCCATAAGAAACTACAAAGGACAGGAAAATAATTAAACCTACTTGGTGGACAGTTACACAAGCATCACCAAAGCTTTACCTGCATTCACACTTCAAGCGGAATATCATCTCTTTGTGTCCCTACTAGGATTGTCTCTGTGTTCCTTCTTCAGTGGTTATCACACTGAGTTATCCAGCAATTCCAATTTACATACAGCTTTGGACTAGACTGTGGATTCTTGAGAAGGAGAAATCATATCTTATTCAGCGTCATCAATCTAAAGCTTAGCAGACAGAGAAATTTGACAGTTTCTGACTGAATAAAAATAAATGAATGGTTAAATTAAGAATACAGCATGCATGGTTGTATACCTAGCCTTCTGAGTTTCTCAAAAATCACTAAGACATGTTTTCAGGTACATATTACCCAGAAGATGTGATGCATACATTGCTGCCAACACCATATGATGGTCACAAGCCCAAATACCCCCCAGGAGATGCACATTTGGAAGCAACAGAGACGCTAACAGAGAAGGGGACACAGCCAGCTGTGAGCAATGGGGTCCATGACAATAGCTACCGGAGATGTACTCAAATGACATTTTTTACATTAAGATTAAATCTGAAAGGATACTTCCCTGAAGAGGAGAGGAGATTTACAATGAAGGCAGAAGAATCCACCATCTTATCAGGAAATTTGAACAAGGACAGCATTATGTTTTCCACATAAAAAGTTACACACTCCACAGAAGAGGGGATTCAAAGATCTCTCTTCTTCTTAGATTCTATTCAGGTCTTCCTTGGAGGAAAAAAAAAACAGAAAGGAAAAGAAAAGGATTACACAGGGATTTTTCATTCTCCTGCTTGCTAATTGTGGTAACTGTGGTGGCAAAAAAAAAAAAAAAAAAAAAAACAAATCGCTGCTAGCAACAGCGTTATTATATGGAACATAAAGAATAAAGCACCCTGAGAAGTGTCTATTTATAGGACAAGTGCTTAGATACCATTGTGTAGGCTCATGTGGCTAGCAAGGAAATTGGTCTGTTGTTGGAAAGAGACCAGAAGGAGACCTGGACCCCCTCACTGACCGCTCTCCTGGGATTCCCCAGCTAGTGTTCCTCACAGTCCCGTTTCCATATCTGCAAAAGAACACAGGAGACAGTTGGTCTTTGACATCCCTTAAACATCAAACTTCACATCTTCAGTGATCACTCAGGAGAGTGGAGTCTGGAATCCAGCCAGGGAGAAGCAAATGCACAAATAACCTAAGTGCCTGTGTCACAGGAATAAGACCAGCTGCAGCTCCAGGGCATGCCACTGCCCTCTTGGCTGCCATGGGCTACAGAACAGTGGGGCCGCTGTCCATGGTAGCCAGGAATTTCAGAAATGGACAAAGTAGTGATCTGTAATACCGACCATCTCTATCCTTCTTCTTCCTTTCCTAAATCTTAAACTCCAGATTACACAATACACCCTGAGAAGAATAGCTTTAGTGTGCAGACAGAGGGACAGAGAGAGAGAGAGAGAGAGAGAGAGAGAGAGAGAGAGAGAGAGAATGAGGATTATCCTTTGTGCCTGAGGAAGGGAAGGGACCATTCAGAGAAAGGAGACAAAAGTTAGACTGAGTCTGATTGTGCGAGAGACCTGGGAAACACCGGACGCAGCATCCACATCGATGACCTCCCCACCTCCTCGCTTTCCCACCAGTTGGGCTTTGAAATGCCAGGAAGTAGAAACCGCGTGGCAGTAAAGAATGAACAGATTTTTTAAAGAGGCAAATAAGCTTACTTATACTCTTTTTCTAACCATATCCAAAAACATTTGAAATCAGAACATTTTAGGGAACTCGAAGGAGCTTCAGAGCCTGACAGTTGTAGACTCTAAAAAGAGCAAGCAAGCTGTCCTACTACACCAAGTTCACACATTCTCAACCCCCTGCTCAATGCCCATATAAAAATAAACAGCTATGGGCCCCACAGAAAAGGACGCATCTTTGTGCCCACTCCCAGTGTGGCTTCTGCTGTGGGTGACAATCTCCTTGGTGTGTCTTCTTCCCTACTTCTGTTTACCCTCCCATTTATGCATGTATGCACAACATATTTAGTTATATATCTTCTCTTCCAAAAGTTTTCATTCCTATTTTTAACAGATTTATTTTCACTGTTTAAACAGTACCTGATAGAGAAGGGGCGCCCGGCGGGATGGCTCAGTGGTCTAAAGCGCCTGCTTGGGAAAGCTTGGGTGGCTTCAGGGACCGCGGTTCGATCCCCAGCACCACATGCTGTGCCAGCCCTGCCCTCGGGGTAGGCTGAGCCGGCCATAAAAATGAGTGAATAAACAAACAAAGGTTCTGAAACAAGAAAAAAATAAATAAATAAAAATTAAAAAATTTTAAAAAATGATAGAGAAGGACATGAAAATTCTAGCCAATGGTGCACTATCTTTCTGTAGTGACATTGCTGGACCTGTGGCCACAAAATGCCCTGCCGAGTACTTAATAGGCTGATCCATACGTCACAAGTTTCTCTTTCACCTAACCACACTAATGCCTGAGTCACTTTCCAGTTGCTGGGAGAGAAAACTCAGCACCCACAACCTAAGGGGAAAGAAGTTTATTCAGGCTCACAATTTCAGTCTGTGGCTGCCTGGCTCTGACTCAAGAACAAGGATGGGGGTGATGGACTAGTGGGAAAGAAACATGCTCAACTCAGGGCAGCCAGAAGCAGACAGCCGGGGGAGCCACCAGGGAAGAGAGTGCGCTCCTCCTCCGAGCCCCTGCCCCGTGCCCCACCCCTTCTGGGCAGGCCTGCCTCCAGTCTTCCTTTCCCCTCCTTCCCTTGCTTTCTTGGACTCAGCTCCCTGGACACCAAGCCTCCTTTCCGACACTAGATCTAAGACCTTGCGCCTTTGCCACGGGTGCTCACTCTTGCCCAATGCTTGCGTGCTTTGCTAATGAGTATTCCTTCCAGTGGGAGGAGTGGCCTCTACATTTATGTAAGCATGAAGGCTACATAATTAGATCCATTTGACAAACCTTACACCAAACAAGGTCTTACCACTTTATGGTTAAAGCCTACACTTGTTTTTTCTCCTGTTTATATATTCATGTAGAAATGCTGTGTTTCTATTTTTACTTCCTATCCCTACAATATTTTTAACAAATTTTTGACTTTTCAAATATGGTTAAAAAAAGATAGTACTAGGCAGTTAAGTTGCTACTGCTATGGAACAGGTGGAAACCAAGAGGACAATTTAAAAAAAAAAATGAGACCAGACACATTTGGATGCAACTTGAGATCATCCTCATAAAGCAAAAAAATCAGTTCCACATGTGTGAACATCATATTGTCTCTACAGTGCAAGAAACTGAAAGAATAAATAAGATTGAAGAGGCACAAGAAATACTGTGGAAGGGAAAGACACTACTCAGAAAGAACTGGGATGGGGGAAAGGAGAAAGGGAGGAAAGGAAAGGGAAGGGAAGGGAAGGGAAGGGAAGGGAAGGGAAGGGAAGGGAAGGGAAGGGAAGGGAAGGGAAGGGAAGGGAAGGGAAGGGAAGGGAAGGGAAGGGAAAAAGATATACGCATATATGCAGACATATATACACAAGATAGCTCAGAAAATTAAACTAATTTCTATTACTTGATGAAAAAGAATGGCTTGTGCTTATGTTTTTGATTAATTTTGTATGCCTCTGTCTTGTATTCTGAGCAACTACTTTGAAGATAATAATAATATACAATGTATTAACCATTGCTAATCTCCTAAAAGGATAAAATTTGAAAATAAATAATTTATTTTTTAAAAAAAGTTTCTATTAAGACTTTCTTTGGAAATTGTACTTTTTTAAATAATGAGCTTGACAGATAATCAGAAAATCTGCACTGTAGTCTCACCTGAGATTAATGACCCAACCATGAGAGTCATGGATTAACAAATTTAGTTTTGACAGATTTAGGGTGGGAGAAACTGCTTGTGAGAGAATATTCCTCGCTTCAAATTACACGTCTTGGGCTATCCAGACATCTCAGCAGATTAAAGTGCTCACTAAGCAGATGCAGGGACCAGGGGTGTGAGCCCCAGCCCCAATCCTGGGGAGCTGTGGGACAGCGATCGATCAAGACAGGGCATGGTGGTGAGCTCCTGTAATCCCAGCGCTTGGGTGGCTGAAAACAGGAAAATCACTGAGTCTGATCTGTGTGCTGAGAGCCTGTAGACCCAGAACTAAATACATAAAAATGATGATAATGACTATGATGGTGATGACGATGATAAAACAAATTACAGCTTTTTGGGTACTAAATACTGTTAGTGGCCTCTACAGCTCTCAGTTTGCTCAGAATGGTATAGCAAAATAAATCATAATCTTTGTGGTTTATAAATGATTGAATTTATTTCCCTCAGCTCTGAAGACTGGGAAGGCCAAGATCAAGATATTAGTCAGAGCCTAGCACTGCAGCACATGCCTGTAACACGGGCACTCAGGAGGCCAAGAGAAGAGGATCCCTGTGAGCTCAAGGCCAGCCTGAAGGACATAGTGTGAACCTGTTTCAAAAAACACCAAAAGAAAAATAAAATAGGTGCTGGTGGGCTGAGGCCTGGCAACGTCCTATTTGCTGGTTCATGGCTGGTGCCTTCTCAGAGTCACTTCCATGGCAGAAGTGACAACTCAGCTCTCTGGGCACTGATCCCCTCCTTAAGGGCTTGGCCCTTGTGACCTGGACACTTCCCACAGGCTATGCTTTTTACATCGTTAAGTTTTAATATATATATTTAAGTAGAACGCAGAAACATACACTTCAAATGCACCCTCTGGGGAATCAGAAACCTTCTAACGAGAAATGATGAGCTCTTGATTCCATTTTAAGGTATTTTTGAAGGCTGACCTCAAGTTCTATTATTTATTAAACAGAACTATAGTGAGTTTGATGGTAAAGTGGTAATAATTCCTAAGGTCAGAATTAAGCATATTTGGGCTGGCCAGATAGTTCAGCAGACTAAAATGCCTGCTTAGGCAGGTGCAGGGTCTGGGGTCCATACCCAGTGTGCCGTGTTGGCCCCGCCCCCAGGACACATTGAGACCTAAATTGAGACAGGGTATGATGACACACACCTATCATCCAGCACTTGGGAGGCTGAAAAGAGAAGGATCACCACATGTCCAATCTGTGTAGTGAGACCCTGTAGACTCTATTAAATACATTTGGAAAAGAATTAAGCATATTTGAACCCTTTGGGGTTCATATGATTTGTGATAGCCTACCAGTTGTTTCTTCTAAGCCCCTCCCCCGTCCCTCCCTTGAGAAAACAAGCGTTTGTGGAATTTGGTGGAGCACACTAGAACTCGCGACCCACCAGGGACCCTGTATAGCAGAAGTGCTCCCGGAGCTGGATCAGCCACGTTCCGTTTCCTACCCAAGTCAGTATATTTTGGAATCTCTTTGCTTTCATATAGCCAGGAAGTCAGCAGCAATGTAGAGTAGTTGTAATGATAATATAGAAAGTACAATGATAAAACAAAAATCAGTACTTAGAAGCAGAATAATACTTAACAAAACAAAAACTATGTTCCTAAACTGCTTTAAAAATCAGCCGGTACACAACCAAGAAATATACATAACACTTTCTTAACTTCTGTGTCCCTTGTAATCTTAGTGAAGCATTGGCAAAACTCTCACCTTGGCAAGCTGAGAAAGCAGACTGTATGTCCTAGGAACCCGTGGCTTTACAGGAAATGAGAAACAACCAGACACTCAGGAATCATCATCATTCATCACTATTAATAAGACCCATAAGAAAAAGAAAAACTCAGACAAGAATTTGCTATTCTAAAAGCAGACATGGAGCTACAAATAAGCTAACAAGACACTCCTTACCAGCAGTGAGAGATCTAAATCTCTTGAAAAGAGGGAAATCAGGAGCCTGACAGGATTGGAAGAACAATTGGCTCTGCACTTGAGAATATGAGAACCTAAGTCCACCCTCTCTCAAACACTCCTGAAGGAACTCCTTGGCAAGAGGTACACTGAGATAGAAATCATTTAAAGAGGGTTATCTGCTGACCCAAGAAAATCAGCAGGTGTAAGACTAAGTTTAGGGGGAAAAAAAAAAAACTTATATAATGGCAATAGAAACAGTAATAACTCAAAGTAAATACAGATGGTGCCTGACTTATGATAGTTTGACTAACAACTTTGCAACTTCACAATGGTGCCAGAACAATATGTATTCAATAGGAATGGTACTTGAGATCTTTTCATTTTGATCTATTTCCAAGCTAATGAAACATGGTATAATTTTACTCTTCCAGTGATGAGTACAGGTACAGCGCCACATCTCCACATCAGCTATGGGATCAGAAAGGTGAACAACCAATGCCTTACAGTGTACTTTGATTGTTATATAATATTGTGTATTAGGGATATCAATTGCATTTTTTGGTTTGGTATTTGGGATCAAACTCAGGATCTTGCACTTGCCAGGCAGGTGCTTAAGCCACCAATCTCTCTCCCCAGTCGCTCAGTTGCATTTTTGACCCACCATGTTTTCCACTGACCATGGGTTTGAGGAACATAATCCTATCACAAGTTGTGGAGTACTTGTAGGTGGAAGATCCAAGTTTTTCAGCAAATTGTGCTACCTGAGAAATTGCAAGTCTGGTGTGTCAGTTACTCTTCTGTCACCACTGGGACAAATACTTGACACCCAAAATAAAGGAAGGAGATGCTTGTTTAGCTCACAGTTGTTGGAGGCTTCAGTCCATACTTGGCTGGGTCCAAGGCAGACTGGCACATGGCAGAGAGCAGCAGTTCATGGTAGCAGAACAGCAACAATGGCAACAGAGAGGAAGTCTCTCTCCCTTGAATTGCATTCAGGCTACTGACCCAGGCTGGGGAAGGTACACACACGCATAATCCCTGCAGTACTAAAGCCTATAATCCAAGTAGATCACCCATAATCCCAGTGGATCATGAGTTAATCTCAAACTCTAGAAGTCCCCACCCTATGACTGCATGAGGCATTGAGGGGGCAATTAGACACAAACCATAATATCCCATATACTCCAAGCAGGCCCCAGGTGACAAAAAGTGGACTCTTCAATATTCCTTTCTGGGAATGGCATTCTTACAGAAGGTGCATCTCCTCTGCATCCACAGAGGACAATGGCATCGAGAGAGAGGCCTACGAATCCTAGAAAGTGGCGGCTGGGTGACCAGACAGGCTAACTGCACACTGTACCCACTGCTAGAGTCATAACTCCTAATGATAACTGAGGGATGCTATGCTTCCAATTCTTCCATTTTCTGAGTGGAAATTGTTCATAGCAGATTTTTGTAGGCTACTAATTTGTCTATTTTTAATTTTTAAAAAAATCTTTCATCTATTTATTTGATACAGGCTCTCACTATGAAGCTCAGACTCCTAGTGATCCTCCTGTCTAAGCCTCCTCAGTGCTGGGATTACAGGTGTGTGCCGCCGTGTCCAGTTTCATTGGCAGGCACAGCATGCAGTACCAGAGATCAAACCCAGGTCCTTGTGCTGCCAGGCAGGCGCTTAGAGTACTGAGCTATCTCCCTGGCCAGCTTGTCTATTTTTATAGTGATCATATCACAGGCAACTTGACTGAACCTGCTGGAGGAACTATCAGTCAGACCTGCTGTGCACGAGGACAGGAGACTTGATATTGTCTTCCTGGCAAGGTGAGAAGGTGGCACAAACTGTGCATACCTAGGTATGCAGAGGCCAGAGTGGAAGACAAATAGTTGTCCCCAAGTCTTCTATATTTCATGGTCATCTACCTAGAAATATTTTCTAGCCTTCAGGAAAATGCAAGTTAGAAGCATTGTTCACTACTTGTAACTAAGAAGTCTCTTGCTCTGGGATTTTTCCTTTTCCTTAAACTTAAATATAGGCATGTTAGTATCTCAGCTCCCAGCTCCCAGCTCCCAGCTCCCAGCTCCCAGCTCCCAGCTCCCAGC
>PVJA010003673.1:0-92805 GCA_004027025.1 Myocastor coypus
TGTGAACTTTCTGTCCTGTGAGTATGCAGGACTAAATTCCCATGGAAGGATTGTTTTGGTTATTTAAATCATATTACTTTCTTGGTATTTAAGTATCAATTAATATCTAATTGTTAACAGATAGCTTCTTTTAAGGGATATATAGTTTTAAAAGCATTTGAGTGAACTTTTTCTTCTTTAAATGCCCAGGACTCAATAAAAGGGCACTGGTGCTATAGCTTCTGAGCAGCAGAGGCCCTGTTAGTTGTGGCCACCCCATGGAGCCTCTGGGCACCAGTCCCTCCACCCTGTCTTCTTCAGTTAGTTCTAGTTGCCTCCTCTGTGGCTATGGAGCCTGAAAGTGTCTAAGTGTCAAAGAGGGAAAATTAGATAAAAAGAGGGAAACGTGAAAGATATGTTATGCATAAGGACCTAAAATGGCATTTTGTGGCCGGAGAGCTCGTCAAGCTTTCGTTCCCTATACTTGTTCTTTAGGAGACTGTATTCAGGGCCTCACACATTCTAACTGTGCACTCTGCCAATGAACAGACCCCAGACACCTTTTCTCTTATTGGCGCAATGCTATTATCTGTCAGTTACAAATGTATACATTTTCTTAAATGAATTAATTGATTTAAATTTTATCAATTATCAGTTTCTTCTCATGCAATTAAGAAATGAAAGCCTTTCAATTATCAAAATGTTTCTTGGTTTATAAAGCCGGAACCTAATTTTATTTAAGGCACTCAGAGGCAAAAATATTTGAATCTATCTTTTTTATTGCTTTTTGGTATGGTTGTGTCTAGATGCCCTCCCAAAGCCTCCTGCAGTTGGGGTAGACTTCTAGAGTTTGTGATTAATTCATGATCCAATGCTGGGATTATGGGCGCAGGTGCTACTGGGATTGTGGGTGTGAACACTACACCTAGTCTGGGGCAGATAGCCTGAATGCACCATGAGGGAGACAGACCTGCTCTCTGTGGCAAACTTGCTCTTCGTTGCTGCTCTTCCTCCCTTGGGCTCTTGCTCTTTGCCATGGCCGTAGTTGGCTGCCCTCTGCCCTGTGCCATTCTGCCTTGGAGCCAGCTGAGGAGGGACTGAAACCACCAGTAACTGTGAGCTAAACAAACCTTTCTCTCCTTCATTTTGAGTGTTGGGTATTTGCCTTAACAAGAGGAAAAACAACTGAGTCACTTTTCAAACTCACTAGAGTGCCATTCATAAATGAAAGTGTAAAACGTTTACACGGTGTGCCACCATATGTCCCACTGCTAAGCCTGGCTATTCCTTGGGCACACTGAGCATGTCTTTGCTTTTGCAAGAATTTTTCACAGAGGCTTTTTTTCAATCTATCATCTCAGTGTGTGATTATTATTTATTTTTCAGCTAACACACATGAAAGTATATAAAAGGAAATGAAGAACAGCCAAAGAGAAAACAGGAATTAAAGGTGTCATGGAGGCAATGATCACACATTTCAAGAGGGGAATAATTGTCAAGCTGTACATAAGCTTGAATATATGTAAGCACCTCTTCATCAAACTAATCAGTTGTGAGTAGGTGATAGTTTTCACCTAGGACAATCTTTTCTGCAAGTTATTTTGCAAAAGAATTTATTACAAAAAATATTTCAAAGATTATAAAGCTCAGTTGCTGGTTTCCAGATGAAAAAAAAAATTAAAAACTTGCAGTTGGATAGGAAAGAAGCTTTGGTGTGCCGGCAGGCAATAGGGTGAGTATAGGTAACAACAGTCTCCTGTATACATTTAAAAAATGGCAGAAAGGATTTTGAAACTTTCTATCATAAAGAAAGGATAAATATTTAAGGAGATAGGTAGTTTTAACCTGATTTAAGTATTACACAAAGTACTGTTATATTACGTTACTCTATACTATGTAGATAAGTGTGTGTGTATAAAGAAAGTATAGTTACTGAAACGTTAATAATTATATTTGCATAGTGGAATGGCCAATACTTTCGCTGGTTTTCATTGCTTTGTTGTTTTGCATTTTTTTCAGTGTAATTTAAAAACTATGGGAAAAATAGCAATAGGTGCTTGACATATTCTTCATATTGAATAGATTTTGAAATTAAAAGAATGTGACACAAAAGAGCTAACATCCTTAAACACTAAGGATTTGAGATTATGTAGTTAATTCTCTAATGATTGGAAAAAATATATTGGGCCCCATACGTTGAAAGAGGAAAGATTTATTTTAGCTCACAGTTTGTGGAGATTTCAATTGGTAGTGGCAGGGTAGCATGGTAAAGGGACATAGCAAGTGGGAAACAGTGCAAGATCAAGAGAAGAATCTATCTGTCTGTCTGTCTGTCTATCTATCTATCTATCTATCTATCTATCTATCTATCTATCTATCTATCGTCTATCTATCCTATCTATCTAGCACCATTCCTGACCACACCCACAGCGATCCACCTTTTCCCAGCAGGTTTTATTTCCTAACATCATACTCAGCTATAAATCCATCAGTGGACTAATCCATTATCACACACCTGTAATTAAGTCGCCTCCCAAAAGCCCCACCTACTAGGACATGAGCCTTAGGGAGGACATAAACCTTAATTTTTTTTTTTTTTTTTTTTTTTTTTTTTTTTTTTTTTTTTTTTTTTTTTTTTGTCTTTTTGAGTCAGGGTCTCAGTATGCAGTTGAGGCTGGCCTTGAGCTCACTTTGTAGCCCAGGCTGGTCTCGAACTCTCACCGATCCTCCTGCCTCAGCCTCCCAAGTGCTGGGATTACAGGCATGCGCCACCACGCCCGGCCGGATTAGCACGGCTGCACTGAATGGCTGCGCGCTTCACCATTAGACGGAGCTCCATGTACATACTAGTCCTTCATGTAGTTACTGTGACCTTACATGAATTACTGAGTAGATTTTGAGCTTGGTTATTTTAATTATTAATGAAATTTTACATAGTCTATACTACTTACAATTTTTATCTAATTTTCCCCCCAAAGTCTGATGAGCGCATAGGTGGGGTTTTGGAAGGTGGTCAAATCATCTATGGATTAATTCACTGATAAGTGAAAAGCTAAAGGTGATGTTGGTGGCTGAGGCTGGGAGGAGGGGGTGGGTCACTGGGCCAGTGGCCTGGAAGGCACACCGGAGCACCTTGCCTCTCTCCTCCCAGCTCTCTGGTTCTCATGGTAATGCCTTGAGCTCTTTCTCCTCTGCCAAGCCACTTTGCCATGTTGCCCTGCCTTGGAGACAGTAGAGCTTTACTGAAACTTCTACAGACTGTGAGCCAAACTAAACCTGTCCTCCTTAGAATTGTGAGCATCAGATATCATGTTTCAAAGAGGAGAAAGTAACTAAGATAATAGTGGTAATGCTTTTTTTACAGGTTACACTGTTTTTATTATTGAGGGAGTCTCAATGAAATCATGTTAATGCTTCATGTTTCCTAATGTGTAATCTCAAAAACTACACCTTTAAAGTAAAACTATGTGCTTGATTGATACTTTCTATTGATAAAATGTTTTGCCCTGTATTTTGCTATCTGCAGTAAAACAACGTTGTAAAACAAATTCCTTTTATGTATGATGTATGTCTTCAAAAGTCTCTCTTAGCAGAAAACATTTGTTAATTTTTATTCTGAGACAGAGAATATTTCTCTTATTACAATCTTATCAATACATTGGTTTTAGCAACTTATGGAGTGTGGAATTCTACCTTTTTATTTGTATTTTATTTGAACCATGTTTTTGACTGGAATCAAAGGCTTCACTTTTGCTCAAATTGATTGAAAAATTCCATCCATAGGGAAAATATAGAGAGCAAAGATAGAAAAATGCTCAGGGTTCTTCAATCCCTTATACTAGATCATCTTGATTCGAATATATTGAACCTTATGTAAAGTGAGCATGTAACTACAATTCATATCTCAGCTCACTGACACTTGCATTTGGGAATGATTTTGTGAGCAGAAGTATTCAGCAAAACTTTGCTTTCATTAGTGAACTCAGAGTCACGTGATGAGCACAAATGCACCCATCTTCAATAGAATCTAGGAACAAATGAAGTTCATGAATGGAGGTACCACCATATTTTCACAATTTATTATAGGCAATTATTTATAAATAATTTTTCCTATGACCACAAATCTGGTTTAGTCTCCATGTTTATTGGTAAATAACAGTAAATTAATGAATAGCTGAGCAAGTAGATGCAAGATATAGAACCACTAGATCAGAAAGAGTAATAAAGAAGGAAGGGATATGTTTTGTTTGAGAGAACAAGGCATTTAGTCATGACATGCTAGATTTTAATAATACAGGTAATTTAATATTAGTTTAGTACTAGAATTTTGTATATTTATGGCATCTTTAAACTACACTTACAAGCATCAGTTAAGCCATGGACAATTTATTCAATTATTCTCTAACACATTTTCACCATGTTAGTCCTCTCTGAGTATAGCTTAGAGGTTGATACAGTTTTGTTTCCTTAATCAATACTTCTTTTGTTCTTTGTTTTTTTTTTTCAAAACAGTCATTTCCCGGAAGGCAGTTAAAAGCAATTTAAATACAACAGAATTTAGATGAGGTTCATAGATGGAAATGCACCTTGAATATAGTTTGCAAGAAATGAGTACTTTTTGCAATGAACTATAAATCATATAGAATGTTTCTTGAGAGAAATGGGCCAGTTGCAGCACTAACATACTTGTTCTATGTAAAACTTTTAAATAATTGTGGGCATTTGGTGTTAAGCTTGCAGACCATAATAATAATATAAATACCATTCCAATCATTGTACATTGCATTGGAACTTATAAATAGAGTCTGACCTTTAAATAAATTTTAGACAACTATTATTTGGTAATTCAGTTGATTTTACATACTGCTCAAAATCTATGACATAGTTTCATTGCTTATTTTGATACTGAAATAAACCCAAACCTAGAATATAAAAAGTCCCAGAATCTTTCAGTTGTAAATGACAAAACTTACAAGATAGATGCTTTTCCGTCCTGCACTAGTCCTATTATTTTGTGTGTTATTTTTTGGGAACTGGGAATCAAACTCATTACCTTGTTCTTGCAAGGCAGGCACTTAGGCCACTAAGCTACAACCCCAGTGCTGTTGTATGTGTTCTTGAAATTGTGACATTATCTTATTTACTACTATGTACTTTATGAGTAATCCAGATTGGTTGCTATAATTACACAGAAAGGTCAACTGTTGCTATTCATTTTGTAATTTTCAATAATGACTTACCTGTTGGATCCTATAGCAAGGTGTAATTTAGTCAGAAATACTTGCAAAAAATTGTCACAGAAGGTTATCAATCAGCCTTGGTGTAACGTATTAATAACACATTAATACTTAGTAGTTCTTTGATTAAATTCTGATAGAGCAAGGAAGAGGTAGAGCAATTAAGAACTAATTAATGTGATTAGTATTTGATACCCTACTGGCTATTTATATGTCTGAAAAATAACTTAAAAGCTGCTTCTATTTAGAAAATGACAACATATGGTTGATTTAAAAAGAATTCTCATTTTGGAGTTTAACATGTATTTTCTATTTTCAGGAACAGACCTGTTGGGCAAAAATTTTATCTATCTATATATACATGCATATATGCATATATAGAATAATTAATTGCACAGAAACAATCTAGCATTCTCAAGAGACAATAATATACATACTATGTGTTTCTTAAAAAATTTTATGTTTGAGATTAGAAATTCTGCTGGCATATATTTATTTTTACTGCAGTTCTGGAAAGCTTTTATTTTTACATGGAACTATATGGTCTGAGAATGAACGAGACATTTCTTTTAAAAAATTTTATTTATTTATTTATTTATTTATTTATTTATTTATTTATTTATTTGGTACAGGGTCTTTCTATGCAGCTTGGATTCGTAGTGATCCTCCTGTCTGAGCCTCCCCAGCACTGGGATTACAGTGTGCTCTATCACATCCAGTTCGGTAGCTGGCTTGGTGCAAGGTTGGCTCGGCATGCTATCAAATGTGGGTCTTGGTGCTTGCCAAACTTAGACTGCCAAGCTATCTTCCTGGCCAAAATGTTTATGTCTAATGGATTCCTGGGTGAGACCTACAGACATGTCCTTGATCTGAGGATAACTGACTGTTAAAGAAATTTACTTTTGCTGGTTTAAAGAAAAAAAAAAAAGACTAAGGCAGAAACACTCTGATAAAGTATATTATCCTGGGTTCCAGTATTTAATTCTAATCAGAAGATTTTTATAGAATAAAAAGAAAAAGTACAATAAGGTCAATGAAATTCTGTGCATATTTTGAAAGATGATAGTATATAACTGGAGTTGTTCTAGGATGGAGCAAGAAATGGGTTTGCTCTGTCTTTAATTCCTTTAAGGTCGGTGATTTTCTCAAACAAGATTGTCTATCATGTATTTTTCCTTAAATGGTAATAATTTTATATTTTCACTCCTTTCAAGTTTAGTGTATGGTGGAAATTGTTCATTTGTTTATTCCATCCACTGGTTAAAAAAAAAAACTATTTTCATGAATTAGGCAAGATTTGAAAATGATAGACTTCTGGCTTTAACTATGATGAATAGAGTAGCATATAAAGTATACTATAATGCACTGGGAGTCTTTCTGAAAACCACTACAGAAGCCAAATAAATTACACAAATCCTTCTTTGTGAGGGCACCAGAGTGCCTCCAAGGGAGTCAGACTTTGAGAAACAAGAATTTAGCAAGAAGGGAGACTTTGAGCATGAATTCAATGAATGCCCTGTACACTTTTTCCACCTTCAGTCATTTGTTGAGCACAGGGATTGAGGGTGGAGACCAAGAAGCCACGGGTCATGAAGAAAGTGGTGGCTGCGGAGAGCAGAGCAGCCAGAAATGTACGGGGCAACTTCACAGAGGCTAACTGAAATGATGAAGTGAAAATTGATGTCCAAGGATATGGAAACCATCAGAATTAGCAACACTGAAAACCCTGGAGGAACAGAGCAGAGAAAGGGAAATTTGATGCTCACTTTCCCATTGAGTAATGTGCTGAATTCTTGTTCATTTATTTTCCTGTATTGAGGATTGAACCCAAAGTCTTAGTAGTGGCTATGTAGCCATTTTTATTATTGTTGTTGTTGTTGTTACTTAATTGAAGACTGGATCTTACATCCTGGGATTACAGCAGTGTGCCACCATATCCAATTCATTTGTAGAACTCAACGTGTAGAGGGTAGGCAAATGGACAGCCAATAACAAAGCAACTGAAAATAGAACAAATTTTTATAATCTCAAGGTACAAGAAAACTAAAACATAAATTTAATAACTTTCTTAGAAAGGCCTTAGGCAACACTCAGATTTTTTAATGGAATTTTTAACAGAAATCCTTAAAAGTACTTAATCTTCACTTCAAAACAGCATGGTGTGTCTTTAAAGAGACGTGTGATATGTTTTATGCATTCTGTGTTTGCTCTATGTCAGAGAATAGTATGAATACTCTCTGGGAAACAATACCAAGAGGCTCCATTCTTTTCTTATGTAAAATATCTATATTCAATGGAAAAGTGATGTATTTCTAGTAAACAGAAGTAAAATGAAAAATGAGCAGATTAAAAGACAAATGGTTTATAGATATGATGAAAACTTTTTCACAGAAACAAATTTATATAAAAGGATTAAACAGAAATTCTGGAACTAAAGAGCTAATAATTGAAATTACAAATACCAAAGATAGATGTAACAGAAGACTTGACACAGCTGAAAGGGACTGTGAATTAGAGGATAGGTTAGAAGAAAGAATTTAAGTTGAAGCAAAAGATAAAGATGGATGATTATAGAGAAAATAGGAGAATAGGAAAAATTAAAAAATATATAATTGGGGTATCAAAATGTGAAAAGAATGACACTATCAGGATGGAGTTAGTGTCAGCCTTCGGGATGAGTCACGGCCATTGCTTGGCCATTTTGCTTTCTGTGAAAGCCTGAGAGAATGTTTTTCTCTGGGTGACTCTCCTTAGACGCACTATAGTTCATTCATCCCTTTCCTCTGAGGTCCCATAATCTTCTTGATCACAAAATTTGGGACACCTCTGAGTTATAGGATATTACAGTGCAGGTTCTTTTATAGACAGGCATGAAGATGCCTGCGCACAAGAGGACTTCCAGAACTCTTCAGAAGGTCCGAGGACAATAAAATGTGTGTGTGTTAGCAGCAAAGAGAAGTATTTTGAGGTGATTAATGCCAATCTGTCTTTTGTGTAATACTATATATATATATATATATATATATATATATATATATATATATGTATTTTTTGCAGCCAGGGAATGAACTCAGGGCTCTGCAGTTGCCAGGCAAGTGCTTATTCTACTGAGCTATCTCTCCGGCCCTTGTGTAATACATTTTAAATGGACATATTCATGTTTTTTTATTATTCCATATATATATTATTCCATATATATATATATGTATATATATATATATATATATATTTCCTTTATAAGGAAACCCTTACCACATGGTCCATTATTACCTGTATTACTAAAATATCAGAGTCTACCTCAAAGTCAATAGTAACACACTTCCAGATACCTTGATTAGTGAGTAATTGTTTGTAACATGAAAGGCACATTAAATGCCAGAAGTAGGGCTGGTGAGATAGGTAGACAGACTAAGCACTTGCTTGGGCAAGCACAGGGACCTGGGTTCCATCCTTGGCACCACATGCCCTGCCAACCCCACCCCTGGGTGCACACAGCTGGCCACTGATACCAGGCATGGTGTTGCATGCCTGTAATCCCAGCTCTGGGGAGACTGAAAACAGGAGGATCATTAGGAGTCTGAGCTGCGTAGTGAGATATATATAAAAAATTCACTTTTGCAGAAAAAATGCATAACAATCATATTATTCAGTTTTGCAGAAAAAATGCGTTATGCTGCTTCGTGTAGGCTTTTTTTCCCCCTAAGATTTAGGATGTTTTCTTCTATCTATAGTTTGCTAAGTTGATGTTTTTGTAATGAATTTTTCTGGATATCTGGATGTGGCTGTGTTACATTTCTCTCTCTTTACCTTTTAAAATGGTGAATTATATCGAACTTCAGGTTTGAGCCAACGCTGTTTTCTGGGAATAAATTCCATTTATATGTGGTAGATTAACCTTTTCGATATGTTACTGGTTTTAATTTGCTAAATTTTAGTGTTTATGTGGTGGACATATTGGCCTTTAGTTTTTCTTCCTTGTAATGAAATGTTTTGGCTGCATTAAGTAGCTGAAATGATTGCTATCAATGATTAGTTATAAAAGAGAGGGTTTTACCTCCTTTTTCATCTCTGTTGCTCTGTGCTTTTGTTGTGCTTTGATGCAGAAAGGAACCCTCATGAAATCTTGAATTTCCCACTTCTATAATTGTGAGATTAATAAATATGTATTGTTTATAATTTATGCAATCTGCTATTGTGTTTCAACAGAAGAAAATGGACTAAGACATATGCCTCATGTGCATGACCACTCATTAGTTTTGATATTAGCGACAGTGTTTTTATTTTAAAGAGAAAAACATGATACATAATTTCAAAACAAAATGGTAGGAAATTAACGATGGTTATTATATTTCATATTTTTATCTTTAGAGTAGTTTCTCAGATTACCAGATATAGAGACATACAAAATTGATCAAACAATATAAGCACTAACTTCCTTTCAATGAAATATTAGTAGTACAATTATCTAAGGTGATATACATAAATAATATATGAATTATATATATATACATATATATATATATATATGCATATTATTTTCCTCCTTCTTTTTTTTCCTTTCCCCATTCCAGTTGTTCTTTCCTATAGTTTTCGTTTGGAGAATTTACATTCTCTCTTTTATGATGCTAACAGTTTGAAGAAATTATTTTAGTTCATTTCCTCCATTATTTCCTCTTTCTTATGTGGATTAAACACAGCTATTTTAGTATTCTCATCTTGTAAAACCAGCAGATTATTTATCCACAGATCTCTTCCCTTTGTTTTTGTTTTGTTTGATTTAGATGGCAGAAGATCGTTCCTTGTCTTTCCCAGTATTTTTCATTAGTCGTCCATAAAATAATTATGATGTCTCTGTAAGATGCTACCTCCTCCAGAGACGATGACTCTTTCTTGTGTTAGCTGGCTGAGTAGTGACAACAGGTGAAGAAAAGCAAATTGATCCAAGATGTGTTTTGGACACAGAATAATGGGCTCTAGGTGGGACGGGGCATTTAGGAGCAAGGGCACATAAGGGATCAGAACAAATCTTTAGATTTCTGGCTGAGGCAGCTCAATAGATTTTGGTGCTGTTGCTTGAGCTATGGGCAGGCAAATAAGGAAAGCATGTATTTGAGAAGTAGTATAAATAAAATTGCATTTTTGTAAGCAAAAACAATGCTACATGAAATTTTCTTAGTATGCGTCATCTTGTACTGATTTGTATTTGTCTTTCCACAGCCTCCTAGCCCTATGAAATTTGTTTCTGAGAAATAGTAGATGGTGCAACAATTAAAAGTTACTATCTTTTAGTAAGTATGTTTTTCTTCAATTAGTGCAATCTGGCTTCATGCCCTCATTTTAATGATTATGGGGAAATCTGTTACCTACCACCATCTGTTCCTTCACAGGAAGTCAGGATAACTGTTGTTTGATTTAAAATGGGGGTCTTATTGTCCACATCTGTTTTCTTAGTTTGAAATTCTCAAATTTGCCTAACCTGAGGCTGACAAAAAAAATATCTCAAGCTTGGTAAAGCTGTCACAGGTGCAGCCCACTAGGCTTTGATGGGCATGATCATGTTCTTATTGCCAGAAGGCTTTCTCCTTAACGTGTTTTTCTCTGTGGGAATAACAATTAAGGCTCCCTAGATTTCCAGTCTTATCACATTTAATGTGTAAATAACACTCTGCCTCATGCTGACTTCTGTCAGTATTGATAGAATAGTCCTTATTGTTTTAGAAACTTTGAAGAAGATAGTTCTCAACTCACTAAAATCACTATTCTGTGTATTGAATTTGTGCCAAATATTAAACCTCCCAGTATCTCACCTGACCCTAAAACTAATTCCCTCAATGAACTGTATTTGGACTAAGGCTAGACATTCCTTGTAAGGTCTACAATGTACATGGAAATGCTCCGGAGAACTGCTATTCTACTTTCCAGCAGAGAACTAATATGCCTCTGGAAATCCCTGAACAAGTGTATTTTGAGCACATCAGTCTTTCTACATTTCTGTGGTTTTTAAAAGTTAACAAAGATTATATTAACAAAGAAAACAATGCCAAAAGCCAGTGTTCAAATACTATCAAGATCCCATTTAAGATTTGTGACCTTTCAGAATCTTACACACTTAAAAATTAAATTAGTTTTCATATTCTTTACTACTCACAATCTAAACAATGAATTCTGTTTTATGTTAGTGAAATTTAAAATAGAAAAATATATTTTCATTATTTTTTCCTTTGAGTAAGGCAGAGTGTTAGCATTAAATATAATATTAATACTAACAATGTTACTGATGATATTTTCAGAGGACTTAGTGTCAGATATCCTTTGCAGATACTGTCTGTATTAACTAATCCTTATAATAGCCTTGGAGATAGAAATGATTAGTTTTAATCTTTTAAATATGAGAAACCTGAGCCAGAAAGATCAAAGATAGTGTTTGTCAATGTAAGCATTTCATCAATTCTACCTGATCTTAGAGCTCAGTCCTTTAGTGATCAAATTATCCAGCTTTGGACTCACTATTTTGAGTTTTTGTATTCCAGCCTAAAGTAACTATTCTGAGTCCCCCATAAATACAAATAAAAAGGAAAAGCTGTAGCAATTTATCAAAAACAATGCTACAAAATGTGTTGGAAAAATACCCTCATGATGGACATAATACCAGTGAGCCTTACAATACTTGGATTTCTGCATGTTTCTGCAACACACACCTGTCAGATCCAAAGTCTGTTATTAACAAGCATCTATGAAAGATTCATTATGCTTGCCAATGTTGACACTTCTGGGATCCGCTCTAGGGTTATTTATTCAACTGCTGATTATTTATTATGGGGTTATTAATCAATGAAGTTTATATATTATTGTTTGCTTATTTTCTCCTGAAACTAATTATAATTGCCAGCTATCTTAAATCCTTTTCAGAAGGATACAACGTAGGTTTAAGATAAATTTCTCTTTTGTAAAGTATATGCTTATGGGGGCTGGGGAGATAGCTCCGAGGCACAAGTGCCTGCTGGGCAAGTGCAAGGTCGTGAGTTTGAACCCTGGTCCTACCAAAAAAAAAAAAATAAATAAATAAAGTATATGCTTATGTAGCAGCTACGGTGACCTAGCCAGTTGTAACCCTTTTGCAAGATGACTTTAGAAGCTTAGCTCTGGCAGAACCTTCCCTTTCATCTGGGTATCAGACAAGCTACATAACTATGTGGAGCTCTGATTTGGAAAAGTGTGCTCTCAGAATGTTTTCTGTTTCCCATGATTTCAACCCTTGTATTTCTTTTTTTCACTTCAGAGTTTAGCCCTTACCTAGTTCTTCCTTTTTCATAGTCCAAGGCTCATAGGTATACTGTGTTTCATTTCTTCCAATCTTTGTTCCCATTCAATTTCTGGAGGGAGATACCTACCATTTCCCCTTGACTGACCTAATAGCTCTGATTGGGTTACCAAGATGGGTGACATCACTGAGGACTATAGCTAAAAATGGAAGACCTTTTTGGGATCTTTCTGGGTAGTGTTGTAGCAGCTAAAGAAATGGGTATCATGGTGAGTAGGGATGGTACAGAAATGGATAATGGGGGGATGGGATCAAAGATATCATGGATGATATTTCTAGGAGAAAGATCATTTAACTGACTCTCTAACTTCATTTGTTCAGTGAGGAAGTTCTACTGCAGTGGTACATGGAAGCATGTATAAGTATTATTTTCCTTCAGATAAATATTTATCGTTACTAGGATACTTCATTGTGAAGAAACAAACATAATATTGTTGGTAGGTATTTTCCAAACCACTGCGTTTTACTCCATATTTTACTCCAAATAAGTAGTAAAAGTACACCTTTTACTCCATATTTTGACATTCTTAGGTTGGGATTTCTCTTAGGGCTAATGTCGTGTCCTAATGTAGTACTCCATTTTTTTTCTATGCGAAATTGTGATAGATTTCATTGCATTTGAACTCATGCGTGGACACATATTAGTCATTTGAAATCTGAGAAAATAATAGAAGGGTAAAGAGAAAAGAAATCATGTAGATGCAAAACAAAATATATGTATAATGATGGATTAGAGGCTCTCTTAAGGACATGATCTTAGATCCAAAGGGCTTTCTTTCATAAAACCTAATTCAGTAGTCAGATTTGCCTCCATTAGGGGAAGTAGACAGATGTGGAGACAAGTAACATTGTTCCCATACTTTTTGCTGTTGAGAGTGAAATAAAAGGTTCAATTTTCCTTGGAAACTTTGAAGTGTGAGGAATCATTGATTTTTCCTCCATTGTAATTTAGAGAAAGTGGTGAGCTATGCATATTACTTGTGAATAAGTGCAACCAGGTTCAACACTAGGAAAAAAAATGTGATATTATTTTTTAAACATCTTCAAAGCTAAACATAAAAGTAGCAGCAACATTGAAAGAATTGGAGGGTTTTCTTCCATAAACTAAAGAAAATCGGCTCTTTTCCCTAAAGCAATTGAAAGATTGGTCTGTCTTTACCAAGCTATTTTGGCAGCCAGTTAAAAGCATTTAAGTGTCAAATAATTAACGTTTTGAAAAGCATTAGTTTAAACCTGCTTCGAGGTCATTGTGAGAAGGAATAAAACCAAGACAGATATATGAAACACACGAAATGCTTAGTGAATCTTTTTGTTTAAACTTACTGAACCATCAACTTCTAGGACGTGTGGCACAATTTACAGAGATGGAACTTGAAGACAAGGCAATCATTCAGCAGGAGGCAAAATGTTTGAATGTGCTGGCCATTAGAAGGGCACTGTACTCTTTGCTTACTTTTTATTTTTTATTTTTAATATATTTAGTATATGGTCTACAGGGTCTCACTACATAGACTGGACTTGTAGTGATCCTCCTGTTTTCAGCCTCCCAAGCACTGGGATTACAGATGCATGCCACCACATCCAGTCTCAGTTGCCCTCTTACCGTGCCCCAGGGGCTGGGCCAGCACAGCATCCTGGAATCGAACCTCAGTCCCTGTGTTGGCCTATGTAGGTGCCTTTGTCTGCTGAGCTATCTAGCCAATGCTTCAGTATCTTTTGAATAGGCAAAACTCTGAATCCCTCTGAAAAGACAACTAAACAATTTGTAACTATATTTTTAGTGTAATAATTGTCCTCTTGTAGCATCAACAATATAGAATTTCTAGAAAAGAGGTCTAAACTCTTACACTAAGATTATAAATGGTACTTCCTCATGAAAGGAAGTGTTACAAAGAGAACTAATGCTATTACTGTTTAATACTCCAATTCTATGGCTGTTGTCCATGGATATATATCTTTATGCACTTAATCTTGAATT
Organism: Myocastor coypus; assembly: GCA_004027025.1. Classification (NCBI taxonomy): domain Eukaryota; kingdom Metazoa; phylum Chordata; class Mammalia; order Rodentia; family Myocastoridae; genus Myocastor; species Myocastor coypus. Next base: position 14,516 of record PVJA010003673.1, read on the forward strand.
ATAGAAAGTATTTTTGGTGTAATAAATCAATCTTGTCATTATAAGAAGCCAAGAAGACTTTTTTTGATATTACAAAAAATTGTCAGAGGCTGGGGAGATAGCTCAGTAGAATAAGTGCCTCCTATGCAAGCACAAGGTCCTGAGTTCAATCCCTGGTACTGGAAAAAAAAAAATGTCAGAGATGGCCAAATAGCTCTAACAGATTACCAGATCAGGGGCTGGGGGTTTGATCCCTGAGCACACAGTGCTGGCTCTAACCCCAGAATGTATTGAGATGGCAATTGAGACTGGGCATGGTGGTGTGGGCCTGTAATCCCAGCTCTTGGCAGGCAGTAAACCAGCATGTCACTGAGTCCGATCTAGGAGACCCTTTAGAGCCTTCCCTAAAATACAAAATTAAAATAATTGTCTTAAAGTAACAATGTAATTTAATTTAGGAATTGTCTGCAAGTAATTTCAGAAGAAAGAAAAAAAATACAGAATTTTCTGTAGGGGTTAGTTTTTATATTGAGCTAGATCCTGCTTTTTTGCACCTGTTATGTGAGAATGCTTTGTTGTTTTTTTTTTTATTTTAAAGGTATCATTCTTAAAAGCTCAACTTTTATGGGAACATATTCAATTAAAAGTTAATTGCTTTCAAAGTGCTGGATTAAATGATGCTTTAGAAGTTAAATAACATTATATTAGAACCTCAAGGCATGATACCCATGAACTTAACTAATTTAAGTAACTTACACAAACAAGGTCACACATCTTTATTTGACAATAGTATAAACACCTTAAGCTTTTCTCACTGTCAAATTCTTCCTAAAAGTAATTGAGAGGGTTCCAATCTGTACCTAATTCAGAGTAGAGAATAGTTTCAGAGCAATAAAAAGAAAATAATTATTAGGAAAAGTATTTATGTGCTAAGACGTATTGTCTATAATCCGTGGTGTTTGTATTTGTTTGTTTGTTTGTTTTTTAATTTGAGACAGAGCCTCACTGTGAAGTTCAAGCTGGTTTTGAATTCACTACATATTCCAGGCTTGCCTGAAGCTTATGGTGCTCCTGCTGCTTCAACTTTTTGAGTGCTATGATCACAGCTATGTGGTGGCATCATGCCTAGATAAACAATACATTTTTACCTATATAAGTTTTGAAGAATCTAAGATGTTTGGGTTTTCAGAGAGAGAGGAGCTGTGTGATATCATCACCAGAACAACCAGTGTAGCCTACCAAATTATTTCTACTGTCAGTTTATACTGCGAACAGAAACACTGAAGTGAAACACAGGATTTGTTTTTCTTAAAATTATTTTTAATAAGAAATAACAAATGTGATAGTTTCAGAACATATTAGTAGTACATTCCCAATAATTGATACAATTCATATTGTTGTCCTTGTAGTAGTTATACAGAGCACAGTGTAGATGTGATAATTTTTCTAATCATTATAGGTACAGAAAGTTTCTTCTCATTGAACTAAGAGAAAGTAGTTGTATAAGTCGTCCAATGTTCACAATGGCTTACTGGCAAAACTGGCAATGTTGGAAGCTGTTGATCTAAGCCTTTTATAGGTCACCATACTAATCTAGCTTTACTTTTTATGCCTCGTGGTTAAACTTTTCTGTTGTGTGGTAAAGGGCAAGTTAGAGCAAGACCTGTATAATAAAACATGTAACTTTTGTATTTCCCAAGGTCAGTCAAATCCCCTCAGGATTTACCTTGAAACTATGTCCAGTGCTTTGTAGATCTGTTGTCAGTTCAGCCATCTCAATGAGTCACTACCATTACTTGACCAGTTTGCTCTCTGTGAAAGCCTGAGAGAATGTTTTCTCTCTAGGTGACTCACCTTAGTCACACTATACATTGTCGATCCCTTTCCTCTGTGGCCCTGTCTTTGTTACTTTTTTACTTGCTGGTTCCAAGGCTGAGGGGCACATGGAAGAGAGCAGCAGTTCATGGTGGTAGAACAGCAACAATATGGTGAAAGAGGCAATGGAACAACCAGAGGAACAGAGAGCAGCAATACTAGTCTGTCTCTCTATCTCTCATTATATTACATTCAGGCTCTCTGTCTCAGCCTGTCTGCCTTAGGCTACATCCATAATCACAGAAGTACTCAGACCCATAATCCCATCTGTATTAGAATACATAATCCCAGGGATCATGAAGCAAGTCTCAAACTCTAGAAGTCCCTGCCCCATGATTGCATGAGGCTTTGGGAGGACAACTAGACATAAACCATAATAGGTCCCATAATATCCTTGAACAGAAACTTAGGGAAACCACTGAGTTATAGGATGTTACAGCATAGGTTCTCTTATGTCCTGAGTCCTCACTGATCTTGAAGGGCTAGAGCCAAAATATTGGCTATCCATGTAACCCTTCTTTTGCTCTAATTTTTGGTCTGTAAACTTATATTCTTAACCCACTAGAGGAAAACTTTCTTGATACTATTATTCTATAACATAGATACTTGAGCTTAACAGAACTGTCTTTCTGAATATTAAAGGTCTTAGACTTGCAATTGGTATTTTCCATCAATCATTGATGTTCTAATAAATCTTCCATAGAAAGTGGTAAAAGCAGTTACACATTTTTACACAGAAATTTAGAAATCTAAACATATACAAAATTATAGCTGCTTTCAATGTAAGTTCAGTTACTGGTGTACTCTCAAGTAAATGGTAGGTTTGCAAGGGAAAAAAAGGAATTAAATAAGAGTAAGAGATTAGAAAAAAATGCTGTAGGATTGACAGGCTACAATTTTGTACGCCCAGGATCTGGAGACAGATTTATTTCATTTAACAGGCATTGATTGGGATCATTTCAAGTTATCAGGCCCTGATCTTTAGTGGCCTATGGCTTATATGAGATAAGCAAGCAGGAAGTACAGAGGCAGAGAGGTTTGTCCTTTAGGGACTGGTTCTTACAATATATAATTTAGGCCTAATCTGGGTGAGTGTCCAGCATGCATTGGATGCTCATCAAATCTTGGGCAACCATCTATAGAGTTTAAGGTAAAACCCTCAGCTGCCTGGAGGGTGGGCAGGAAAGCAAGGTCTGGTTTAAGCAGCCTGAAAAGGCACAAAAATTAAATGGGAGTAGGTTTTGAGCAATCGTGTGAATGATGTCTTCAGGCTTCAGCCAGGTATGGACTCATTGGACTGGTCAGCAACTGGAGTGACTGGGGCAGGGATGTGCAGGCTTTGTCTCAGCAGAATGAGCCCTGGAGAAGCTGTCCATGTAGATTTTTAGCAGTTGTGTGCACGGGCTCTTCTCACTCTGGAAATGTGGATCTAAAGCTGGATTTCTGAAACTTGTAGAGGTAGTTAGTATTTGCCTGCATTATGCAAGTGTGCAGTAGTATCTAAGGCACAGATGGTCTTTTAGCTCAACTTTTGTAAAGCTGCCTACAAGTTGTTCCTACAGAGGGATTTGTTTTTTCCCTTTAACTCTTAGAACTTTATGGCGTGAATGTAATCTTTATTTAATCTTTAGCACTTTTGCCAGTTTTAGTTACAAATATAGCCCCATTATCACTGTCCATGGTCAATTTCTAGGGGTGATTTTGCACAGCAGGATCCTACAAAGTTTTGTTGTCTTGGCCAGCCTTAGTAGGTACAGATGAGCAGTAAGTCATGCGTTGGAGATCAGAGCCAGTGACACAGACACTGAAGCCTGTGCTAGATACAGCAGCATATGGGTCAGTGCTGCGGCTTGAGCTTGCAAAGCAAATGATGGGAGCAGGTCATGCTCTGAAATTCTGGGAGTATTAGGTAAAGTTCTTTGGTAGAGCTTAATGTTTCACTCAATCAGATCCCCAGAAAGGGCTTAGGAGCACAGATTTGGTGTTGGTGGTGGCAGATTTCCAAAGAGCAACAGGAAACAGTATGAGGAGAGCTTTGGCCGAAATAACTTTGTCCAAGGTGATCACAGCAAATCGAGCCTGGCCCAGTTCATTACTCATAAAGCTATTTCTATCTGGAGTGGTCCTCAGTTACTCAGGAAGTCCAATACAGCAGGTGGAACCTGGACATTTTGATTTTTACCTAAGGTAAACTTGTCAGTGTTCTTGATCAGAAAGACAATGATTTTAGAGCACAGAGGAAAAGGGGGCAGCACTTAGCAACTGGATACACCAGGTAGCTACTGTGTGCTCCCCTGGGCTGGCAGTCTGACTAAGGATCACTGTTTTTGTGAACTCAAGGATCCCGAGTCTGTAGAAGCCAGAAGTTCCAATAAATTTGCAAAGTTTTTTCTTGCAATCAGTTTCTGCCAGATATTGTGGCAGAGCTTTTGTGTCTTTCTAGTAGGCATCTTGGGTATCATTAATCCTAAAAGATTTTTCAAAGAGCAAACAAGTTTTTGAACCTCTGGGAGGTTTAATCCAGGTTAGTCCTGCTGGAATCAAGCAGGCAGGCAGATAGGCAGGCAGGCAGACAGACAGACAGATTTCTTCCTTTCCCCTTTGGTGTGTGATGTGAGCTGCTCAAGTGAGAGCCAGGAATCCTCCTCTAGGACTTGAGGGAACTTGAAAAATCTTAAGGGCACCCTTTCCCACTAAGACCTGGAAAAGTCCTTGCTCTGTCTGTTAGGGCCACAAACAGTGACCAGTGAGGTCAGCCCGGTTGTTCTTCCTGGCCAACAGATCAAATACAATGGCATACAGAAACTATAACGCTCAGTATTGGAAGACATATTTATTTTACATCAATGGACACTGACTGGGATCACTTCCAAAATATAAGGCCTTGATCTCTGGTGGTCTAGGGTTTATATGGAATAAGCAAGCAGGAAGTACCGAGGTGGAATGGTCTGTCAATTTGGGAACTGGTTCTTTCAAAATGTATCATAGTGACCAGTTATTTCTAAGAAATGAAAAGTAACAGAAACTGTAACTAGAACTGCTACCTGGGCAACTAATAAGTAGACTGGCTGGGGCCACCTTCTGCTATAAGTTCAATCTGTTACCTTTGCTTTGCTATGTTTCCAATCCAAGGAGGCCAGTTATTCTCCACCGTCTTTAAACTGAGTACAAGTTCATAGAAAGGTCACTGCTATTCATAAAATGAATATTTTGAATTACATTTATCAGGTTTATCTCTTCTCCCTGAGTTAGGTCTAAGTGGACTGAAGGAAATTTTAGTTATCTGAGTCTTCATAAAACTCAGAAACTCTTAGGCAGTCATATGTGTTCTTATTTAAAAATTCTATAACTCATTATAGCTACTATTTTGGCTGTATTATGTATTATAATTAGAGTATTGTGACTCTTTTTATCCCTTAAAATTCCATTTTATTTATTGTAGGTACTTGGTTTATTAAACCTAATAATGGTAGCATAAATTCATTAAGTACTTACATGTGCCAATTACTACTGTAAGGCTTCATGTGGATTAAATAATTTAATACACATAATCATCCTATGAAGTGGCTACAGTTATGAGATCATTCTCATAACTGACAACACGTAGCCTCAGAAAGACTAAGCACATGCCTCCAGGTCCTCCAGTTAGTCAGTGATGCAGGTGGGCTTTAATGTCAAAGCACAGATCATAAGGAACAGGCTTCCAAGGAACAAATTAAAATTGGAAATGACAAAATTCCTGTTGAGAAATAGTCTCCATTTACTTCTTCCTATGGCCTTGTGTGTGTGTGTGTGTGTGTGTGTGTGTGTGTGTGTGTGTGGTGTGTCCTAGTATCACTTTAGGGCAAAGACACAGAATATTGCCCGGCAGGATGGCTCAGTGGTCTAAAGCGCCTTCTTAGGAAAGCTTAGGCGGCTGCAGGGACCACAGTTCGATCCCCGGCAACACATGCTGCTCCAGCCCTGCCCTCGGGGCAGGCTGAGCCGGTCACAAAAATAAATAAATAAACAAACTTCCAAGTTCTTCTATGTCTTTTGGGGACCAGGGAGATAGCTCAGTGGTGTAAGTGCTTGCCTGGCAAACACAAGGTCCTAAGTTTGATCCCTGGTACCACCAAAAAAAAAAAAAAAAAAAAGACACAGAATATTAAGTGTCTGGAAGAGGCCTTGGGAAACCACCTAGTGGAACTGTGTTACAGGGATATTCCTTAAATCTCTGCCGGGTTCACTGCATATGACATGTACACAAGTGTGCGTGTGTGCAGGGGGCCTATTTGGATGTCCTAGAGGAGAAATAGGCCCTTAAGGTACTGTACCATCTTAAACACTTCTACAGACGAGATCCTCATTGTGAGATCATTAAGGAAAATGCTTAACTGAAAGAATTGCTCAAAAACTATAAAGAACAACCCTGGAACTGCCTTGAGTAAGTTCAAATCACTTACAATAATTTACTTATTTTTATTTTTTTTGTATTTGTTATAGGGTCTCACTATGGAGCTCAGACTGGTAGTGACCCTTCTGATTTTGGGTTCCTCAGTACTGGGATTACATGTGTGTATGGCTACACCCTGTCTCAGTGGCTGGCTCCACGCACCGCACCTGGGTTGGGACCTTTACATTATGTGGTACTAGGGATTGAACCCAGTCCTTCTGCTTGCCTAGGAAAGTGCTTAGACTGCTCAGCTATCTCCACAGTCCAGTGAGTATTTTATTTTATTTTATTTTTTTTCGTGAGCCACCACGCCCGGCTCCTATGTCACATACTTTATATTTTATTTATTTATTTATTTATTTATTTTCTTGTTTCAGAACCTTTGTTTATTCACTCATTTTTATGGCCGGCTCAGCCTGCCCCGAGGGCAGGGCTGGCGCAGCATGTGGTGCCGGGGATCGAACCGCGGTCCCTGAAGCCGCTCAAGCTTTCCCAAGCAGGCGCTTTAGACCACTGAGCCATCCTGCCGGGCCCCTGAGTATTTTAAATATTTGAGCCATTAATTAAATAAAATAACTAAAAGCATTATGGTACTCCTGCTTAAAAAAAAAAAAATCTGGATTCCTTTCCTGGTAAGTTAATAAATAATCCATCCAAAATTAACAGTCCAAAAATACAGCAGATCCAAAGTACAGGAGTATTTTCAAATGGAGGTAGTTAAAAATGACAGGCATTAGCAAGAAAGGTGTTTTGTGGTGGCTCTAGATCACGTACCTGCTTTATCGTACATACCTTAAGTGCTCAGGCTATAAAACCAGGATGTGTCCTTGCTAGTCCCTTTAGCTTCCATAGATCAGAGCTCACATTCATATATTTTCTTTGCATCTATGACCATTTCAAGGTTTCTCTATCCCTATGTTGTGTGTATATTATGTTTATCACTTCTGTTTCTGTAAGGTGGTTGACTATAATGTAGGGGTAAGGGCCATTTCTTACATATCAAATTCATAAACTCCACAAATAAAAGTTATCAAAATTTCAAAAACAAATGAATAATTGCATAGATGCCTTGGGTGAATAATAAATCAAAGCATAGTAAAAGAGGCAAAACTGAAGAGCTGGGTAGATTAAGTTCAGAATGGGTAAGATTTCAGAAGAGCTTTTATATTATTTCAGAGTTCCATCTTTCTACCTCCATAGGTTGAGAAAGATTTAAGGAATAGAGGTTACAGTTATTTAAAGATTCCTAACAAATTAAAAATTAGTACATGTAGACAAACATCTACGTTCTTAGTAACAGCTGAACCTCAATGATCTGTACTGTTCATTTAATTTATGTAAATTGTGAACCACCTAAAGTAGATTTGACAGCTTTGGTACACCCTTAGCTTTCTAGTTGAAAATCACTTGTGACTGAGAAAACAAATTAAACATTGATTATTGCTCTTGTCCTGGGATGACTTAGAGAAATGTCTCTCTCTCTCTCTCTCTCTCTCTCTCTCTCTATATATATATATATATATATATATATATATATACACACATATATATATTAATATGATGCCTGTGTATGTATATTAATATTAAATTTCAGTAAATGATAATAAGCAGGAGAGTAATAGTCTTATGCTACAGGGATCATTCTTTTTCCCTCTCAACAGTTGATTGTTAGATAAATAAGCCATAGAACTCGATAGGCATTAGGATTAACACGTTAAACCCCAAAGCAACAAAAGACTGATAGTGAATACAATTTTTCAGTGCTCTGAAAGACTGAATGCAAAGTGACCTTTTGGTTGGAAACAAAACGGAAACCCAGGTTGAACTGACGAAAATATCATATTAAAAATGAATTATTTCTTTTATCCTGTTTTAAGACAGAATTATTGGTTCGTATATAAGAATATCAGTGCAAGTTCTACCTTTATGGCAGTGTATAATTTGTCTGGAAATTGATTGAGCTATGATGGAGTGACAACCATTTTGCTACTTTCAAATAGGCCAGCATCAAATGACAATTACTAATTGAACAAGAAAGGTCATTTCTATTTCTATCTTACTTTGTGATGAAATAATTTCTCAGCCATCTGTTCACCTGAATATTTATGTGGAGGAAGTGAACAAGTATGGGATTTATATAGGAACCTTAGAATCCATCCGTGAGTCCTCTGTAAGCTTCAGAGCACAACCTGGAGATAGACCACCAGATAAACTCAGCAACAATGATACGCCAGAAACAGACAAGAAAAGAAGTGCTCAGATTTCTCTGAAATAGATCTCCCTGAATCACTGCTGCATTCCTGCGTATTTAAACTATGAATACCTTCTTCAATAGGGAATTCTTAGCCGATATAAATTAATTGCAGAATCATACTACTACTACTACCACTAATATGACTAGAATTCTAATGCTAAATGAAAACCAAAGAATATTAAAGAACTCTTAAGATACTAAAACTTGATGAATGATGAAATTTTAAAAAATTGTATCTTTCCCAGGGATGCAAAAAACTACAGATGATGACGACTTCTCTCCTGGAGTTCATTTCTGTCGATTTTTATTTATTATCATTATCTCATGTTTTATGGTCAGTAGTTCAGACTAAAAGTGGAAAAACTTGACTTACCCTCAACTAGTTGGCTGCTTCAGTTTTAGCAGAAATTGAGAGATTTCTAAACTGGTTATGCTTTAAGTCAACATTTGGCCAATGTTGAAATGCCAGGAGGGAGTACAGCTATGCAGGACCTGCTTCCCAGGTACATCGGCATGCTGAAAAGCTGTGTTTTTATGACAGGGCCTGTGCTTAATTTTGTAGCTCTGACAAAATCCACCTGTCTCTGGCAGAGCATTCTGTCCATTTGACACAGGTTGGCCTCAGCAGAATAAGAAGAGATGTAACACATCCAGGAAATTGATGGTTTTAGCATGCTTTGGTAAGGAAAGGCCTTACATAGCAGGCTGACACATGCAGCCTGTCAGGAGGAAGGATTTAGTTTTGATGCTTAATCAGGGAACTTGGTGTTCACAAGGTGAATGGTGAATTCTAAGCTCCCATTGATACTTATGTCTGTGGGAAGGAACCATAAATGTTGAGCCTGCGTTTCGCCTCAGTGTGCACAAGGTGAATTCTCAACTCCCACTGTTTCCCATGTCTGTGAAGGACCTACTGAAAATGTGAAATGAGTTAGGGTTCCTCAGAAAGACTGGCAAACATTTAGAGCTTCCACCTTAATATTTATTGTCCTTTCATCCACAACTCTGAGAAGGCCCGTGTATCACCAGCCATTATACAGTGGTCATTATTTGCAAAATTAATGTTATTAAGTTGTTTTTCCCAGAAAGTACATAGATAGAAATCACTGGCTTTTATTTAAATCATGAAGGCTTAGTATCTCTATTTGCATCTATTTTGCATAATGTCTAGATTTGGTGGCACTCTGTAGGGTTGAACTACATTCCTGCAATGAACCAGGGAACACATTATCTGAACAAGTGAGGCTAGACTAGGCGCTGCATTAGCCCAGCTGTACTTACATGAAGATGCTTAAAGGGATTTTGGTTCCTTAGCACGCTAAGATTTAGAATCTCTGGGAGAGATGAAGTTGAGACTAACAGGATTAATGTACTTTCATTGTTAACACTCCTGAAATCATTCTTCTAATTGTTTGGTATGCACAAAATTAAGAGGCAAATTATTCATAGCACCTACCATTCCTATCCGTATGACACACTACTCTGACTCAAGATTCCACATTTTACAGGTGAGTTGGTTTTTCTGGGAGACATAAAATGAAGTCCTAAAAATTGCCTGCTGATATAGTTGAAGAAGATCAAGATGTTGAGCGGAGTCTGACCTTTAGTTAAATATCAAGGCAACACTCTTGTGATGAGGATTGTAGGGAGAACAGAGGGCTAATTGGAAGATGCTGCTTCATTCTACAAGTCATGAATGTAAGTTAAGAGGCTGCCAGGATCTTTTTTTTTTTTTTTTTTTTTTTTTTTTTTTTTTTTTTATGGCCAGCTCAGCCTGCCCCTGAGGGTGGGGCTGTGCAGCATGTGGTGCCAAGGATCAAACTGCGTCCCTGCAGTTGTCTAAGCTTTTCTAAGCAGGCACTTTAGATGGCTGAATCATCTTGCCGGACCCAGAATCTCTTCTTCTCTCATTAGAATCCTGTCAGTGTATACGTTCTTAGAGCTTTTTTTTTTTTTTTTTTTTTTTTTAGACAGGTTCTCCCTATGCAGTTCAGGCTGGCCTTGAGCTCACTTGTGTAGCCTAGGCTGGTCTTGCACTCACATTGATCCTCCTGCCTCAGCCTCCCAAGTGCTGGGATTACAGGTGTGCATCACCACGCCCAGCCTCTTCTTGGAATTGTAACCAGAGGAATTTGGGCACACAGTATAATTTAAATATCCTTTTTATTTTTCAAAAGTTCCAGGAACTCTAGAAGGCAGATCTTGGACACAGGGAAAAAGACTGAGGAAAAGGCAGGTAAAGCAGAGAGGAAAGGGGGTAGAAAATAATCAAGGTATTCTTATGCAGGTATGAATCCCCCACACATAAACATAACTAGTTTGTGCCGCAAAGGTAACACTAAAAGACAAAATTCCAGAAGGACACTAGTTTTTAGATTATTTCAAACAGAATGTTAGTTTTCCTCATTCGTGCTTTTTCCTCTGGTGTTTTGTTTTGTTGCGCTTTGCTTTGATTTTAAATATCTTCTTGGGTGTAATAAGAGACATAGTACATAATCTGGGGCCTTCAATAAATGTGCTTTGGAGAAGATGCCGTACTCTTTATTTGTCCTTTATAATTAGCAATTATCAAATGCTTATTAATGTAGCAGTTAATCTAAAAATCCCAGAAGAGCAAGCAGACTGAAAGATATGTTTTTTTAGAAAGCCCCAAACTTTTGCCAAACCTAAAAGACTTTATGAAAACTAGAGATTAAGTGTTGAAGTGGGAGCTGGAAAAGATCCTTACATTCAGATGATAAACTAGAGATTCAGGAAGATGAAAAAAATTATGGAAGATCAAAGACAGAAATCAATGAGGTGAACTTTCATCCAGGCAAAGTGCTCTTAATAAGAGACAAGACGGATAATGGTATTGTAGGTCCAAAAAGAGGGCCACTAGGTACAAATTTTGATGACAGGTGTCTTTATCCCAGACATTAACACCACATTATTTGCCAGTTTGATTAAGTTGATGTGTGTGTGCTTGTATGCACACATTAAAGGTATCAATTATTCAGTTTTTTTCTTTTTTTTTTTTTTTTTTTTTTCTGTGGGACCGGGGTTCAAACTCACGACCTTGCACTCGCCCAGCAGGCACTTGTGCCTCGGAGCTATCTCCCCAGCTCCCTGTTATTCAGTTTTTAATGCATCTCAGTTTTCTTAATCTGATATAAATTGTAGTTTGGGAATCATTCTGGGATCAATTGGGGTATGTGAATTTTAGAAAAAAAAAAAACTTACTTCATGATAAAGTTCTAGTGCTGTCAGTAATTAATTTTTGAACTAAGAGATTAAATTTATCCTTTTAATAATCTGCTCTGCAATTAGGGAGCTGGTCTAATTGTTGATTTGTTAATTTTTTTAATAGGACACTAAAAATATCTTCTTTTCTTCTTCTTCTTGAAGAAACTCTTGAAGTCAGCTCAGTGATCTCACCAGCAAGGGACTGTGGTACTATGGCTGTGTGGATACTATAGCCTGCCTGGCTTGCTTGGACTTTGTGAAGCAAACATCTCTAGAGAGACAGTTGGGCCAGTAACCCCATGGAAAAATGCTGGAAGTTTTGGGAACATGTGCCCAAGATACTGTTTTGTTTAGTGTGTTCCAAAGAAATTTTAGTTCTGGTTCTCATCCAAGATCAATTTCCTTGCCTTCCAAGAGATTATGTGAGCCATCAAGGATGCTGTAATGAAGCAATTCCAGTTTGCCTTAGTCTTCTGGACTGTAAAAACATAATCTCATAGACTGAGCTGCTTAGAAATAATAATAGAAATCATTTTTCACTCTTCTGGGAGCTCAGTCTCTGAACATGGGTTGGCTGGTAATGGCTGATTACATCTCCTGAAGATAGTAGCCTTTGCTCTGTGTCCTCTCACAGAAGAAGGAGAGTGATTCCTGTGAGATTTCTTCCTGTAAGGACACTAGTTCAGTGGGTGAAGACCTCATGGTATTACTTATGTTTCACTGTTTTTGTAAAGGCCCCCAATCCCCAACTATAGTCACATTGGGAGTTAAGGCTTCAACTTACAATTCAGCTTGTAGTATAAATTGTGGATTTAGTTTATAATAGTGAAATATCTTGACCAATACACTAAGTATAATTTCTATGTTGTAAAATTTGGGGGTCCAGTGAGATAGCTCAACAAGACTAAGCATCTGCTGAGGGAAACTTAGGTAAGTGCAGGGACTGTGGTTGGATCCCTGGAACCACATGCAGCCCCAGTCCCATCCCCCAGGACAGGCTAAGCTGATCAGAGTCTGGGTGTAATGGCCCATACCTGTAACTCCAGTGCTGGGGAGACTAAAAGCAGGACGATCGCTGTAAGTCCGAGCTGGACAGTGAGACCCTCTAACAACCAAGTACATAAATAAAATTTGGATTAATAGGATAGAATTGGATGCTAACATTTGATCTTCTGACTAAACTTGGTCTTGGTTCTTTTCTATTAATAACTGATTATATTAAATTTCTCTTACTGGTGGAAATAGAAAACAATAAAGAAGTTCAAGATTTCTAATTTTTTTTTCATTTTGTTGGATTAATATATAACTAAATTTTTGAAAGTTACAGAAATAAAATGGATACAATAAAATAATATGCATATTTAAAACATATAAATCTGACCACACTTGTTATAGAATATTTTCAGACCTCTAATATATTCCATTGTGTTTCCTCAGTAATTTTCCCCATCTTTTGCCCAGACAACTCTTGATCTAATTTCAATCACTGTAGATTAATTTTATTCATTCCAGAACTTCATATAAATTGCATTACATAGTGTGTAGTGGTTATAGTCTGTCTTTTTTCACTTAAGTATTTTTAAATCTCATTCACGTTGTGGAATGTAAATGCAGTCTATTTCTGTTTTACTTTTGAGAGACATTTCACGCATGCCCTCATTTATTTATTTGTTAACATACTGATGGATATCTGAATTGCTTCCAATGTGGAACTATGGTGAACATTCAAGTACTAGTCTTTTCATGAATATAAGCTTGTATTTTTCCAGAATTAAATTTCAGTCATAATGCAAATTCATATTTAATTTCATAAAAACCAGTCAGTACTTTCAAAGTAGTTTGTATTATTTTATATTCCACTCAGAAGTCTCTAAGAGTTCTAGTTATGCCATATATTTGTCAGACTTTGGAGTTGTCCATCTTTTCTATAGCCGTAGTAGTAAACATGGATTAATAATACCTTCATGTGGTTTTAATTTTACAATTCCTTAATTATTATTATACTAATGATTTTTTTTTAAAACTGGGGATTAAACTCAGGCCCTTGTGCTTTCCAGGCAAGTGTTTATTTTACTAAGCTATCTCCCCAGCTCCTATGATATTGACGACTTTAAGTTTGATATATTCTTTCTTTCTGTCTTTCTTTCTTTCTTTCTTTCTTTCTTTCATTCTTTCTTTATTTTTTGGTCTTTTTGACACAGGGTCTCGCTATGCAGGTCAGGCTGGCCTTGAGTTCACTTTTGTAGCCCAGGCTGGTCTCAAACTTGCACCAATCCTCCTGCCTCAGCCTCCCGAGTGCTGGGATTACAGGCGTGTGCCACCATGCCCGGCTTAATATATTCTTTTTAATCCTATATAAAACCCAGTTTTTTCCTTATTTTAAATTTTTATTATTTCCATATTCTAGCTTTTATAAATCTTAGATGTTGTTCATGATATTCTTTCATATGTGTTGTTGATAATGAGTAAGTCTTATATTTCTTATTTATAATCTTTAAACTTGAGTATATTAGAAAGATCCTTGCTATCCTACCTTGATTTCTGGAGGCACTCCTTAACTTTCTTCCCCATAACAGAGGCTTTAGTTTCAGTTAGCCTTTGATAATTTTAATCAGAATCCAGAAACCAAGGGGGACATTTTAATTTATTTTTCATCTCTTTCTCAGGGCATAGAGCAGAGAGTAGAGAGGAGAGAGATGAGTTGCGAATAGATTTAGAATTGCAACATGGAGAAATATATTTATATTAAATGTGAGCACCACAGTATTTATTCACTCAGCACATATATGCCACAGATAACTATGTAATCAAATTTCGTAAAATCTATTTTATTATATATTGCTCAGTAGAATTCAGTTTAAAATCAAATATTTGAGTAGACCAGATTTCTATTGATTACTGTTGCTATTAACTGAAATCTGTTAGTACCAGTGATTAATTAATTGAATCCACTTCAGATTTAAGAGAATGATTAAATATCTTTCTTTAATAACTAAAAGGTAAAGGGTGCTTACAGGTTGAACACTTGGCTCTTTGAATGTATCACTAGTCTTCTATGCCTTTAGTTTTGAATAAAAGAGTAAAATATTTCAGGAGCTGTGTTGAGTAAGGAAATTACCAAGTAAAATGTTTTTAATGTCAAATTTAGAGACCTCTGATTATAATCTTATCTAGTATATAAAGGGCTCAGAAGTCATTACTTTGTTCTTACAACTAGAATAAAATAATAAATTGGAAAGGAATTATTTTCTTAGACTCATAAGAAAACTGATATCATGTGAAAAATTATCCTGAAATTAGGATAGAGTAGTACAGAAATTCATAGCCCCAAAAAATTTACTCAGTGAAAAAGTAGTGAGAGCCTTAAAGTTGGAGGACACAAAAAAAGTATTTCTGATGAATTGCTAGACACTGAGTACACTAATTGAGAAATTCCCTCTCTGCCCCAGCTATATTCTGGAATGCCAGCAGGATCTTGTCGTGAGGAATCCAGAGATGTCCTTTGTGTTTCCAGCAGTAGGAACGAATCATCTTATAAAATATATCAAGTGTCTTCTTCATAGCCCACATTCACTGTCTAGGAGAAATATTGACATCTCACCTGGTCCTAGGGCTATCTGTGACTCTAGGTCTCACTAGTCTTCCTCTATCACCCCTGAGGGAAGAAAGTAAAGCTAAGAAACACTGAGAAGGTCACAGTCCAGGGACACTGGGAACCTAACACACCTGTGAGGAGACCCAATGTTTCTCTTTCCTCACAGTTTGCCAATACATCAATAGGCCATGAGGGAAGTTGCAACGTATAATGGCTGAAAGAGTTGAAAACCCTGATTCTATTGGAAGAAGGCTTTCTGGAGGACACAGAGACACCTAGAGCTGCAAAAATCATCCACTAGAATTCAAAGTATTTCACTTAGAGCTATGGTAAATGCTAAACAAAGTCCAACTCCCACCAGGTTAACACAAATTCCTATTGATGTCCAATTTACCGCAATATATATATATATATATATATATATATATATATATGCATATAGATATACATTTTTATACATATATATCACATAATGATGTATATGTATGTGCACTTTATACTTTGGTATATAGATCTATATCTACATCCCCATCTTTTATGTGTGTGTATACATGTATGCATCTTTTTATTTAGCTTTAACAAACACCACCAGCGTGATGAGAGAATATACTTTGAGGATCTATAGTACTGTGGTCTATGTCTGTATCTCCCCAAGCGTCTCATGTACTCGTAGGAGGGTGACTGCATTGCTGGAGCTGTGGGCTGCCTTTCTGTCAGGGTGGGGCCTGCCCAGCAAAGACAGGTTTCTGTGGGTGGGACCTGGAAAAGTGAGCCTCTCTCCTGCTCCTCCCTTTTCCTTTCTGCCTTCTGGCTGCCATGAATACCCAATTTTTGGGGTATTCATGTACATGAATGCCAGAACTCTATGCTCCATCTCCAGACCAGAAACAAAAGATGATAAAAGGGAAGGAAAATACAATGGAATACAACTGAAGTTACCTGCTTTAGACTCCAGAGTGCTAATTATAAAAAGAAATCTCAACCAAGTGGCCACTTGGTCTAGTGAGGAAGAAGGGTTCATTAGAAGTCATCTGAGGAAAAAGTGATTAGAAAAAGTAAGGATGAGAAAACCCTACCAATTTGCCATTATATGTCAAGAACAATCATCCTTCAACATGTGTGAAGAAAAACTGGGCATTGCAGTATGTGCCTGTGATCCCGGCAGTGTGGAAAGATAGGTGGGAGGATCTTACACTAGAGTCCAGAGTGGGAGAGTTAGCCATTTAGAGATACTGCCTGAAGTTAAAAAATAAAAATGGTCTGGGGATGTAGCTCTGTGCCTAGGCCCAACTCCAAATGTGGAAATAAAGACTTCCATAGAGACACAGAAGCTGAGAGTGTTCTTCTCCAGAAGATCTTTCCTGAAATTAAACTAAAAGAAGCTCTCTTGGAAGAAGGAAAATCATTTTAGTCAGATACTTTTGGTCTGCGGAATGAATTTGGAAAAGGGTAAATGAAAGTAAAATTAACTCTTCCACTTCTCTTATTTGATAGAAAATGAAATTTCACGGGCTTTAGAGATACCTCAGTGGCCTAAAGCACCTGCTTAGGCAAGCGTAGTGTGCCATGGTTCAATCCCCAGCACCAAGTGCCATGCCAGCCCCACCCCCATGACAGGCTGAGCTGTCTACCAAAAAAAAGAAAAAAGGAAACTTCACCTGAATGAATACTAGGAACAATAGATTGAGCAAATACAGCATATTGATAGACAGAAAAATGCCCACTGCCTCAATTAGAAATGCCAATTTTTGTGCAGGTAGTGCTAGGTGTGGCTTTGGAGAGGCCAAGTTCTTCCTTACTTTTTGCACAATAAAGAATATTCTGGGAATGTTATGGCTTAGGTCTAAAGTGTATGTACTTCAGGTAGTCTTCCTCATCCATCTTCCTTATAGACATGGCACAGTTGATTAACATCGCAGAGCTGAATCTGCCACAACTAGAAATGCTCAAGATCCAGCTGGGTCAGGAAGTGGAGTTCTTGTCCACATCCATCGTCCAGTTTAAGGTGGTACAGATCAAGTATGTGGAAGCCAAAGACTGTCTGAATGTGCTGAACAAGAGCAACTAGGAGAAAGAATTACTTATCCCACTGATGAGTTCTACATACATCCCTGGGAAGATCCATGATGTAGAATGTGTGCTCAATGTGGGAACTGGCTACTATGTGGAGAAGACAGCTGAGGATGCCAATGACTTCTTCAAGAGGAAGTCAGACTTCCTCACTAAGTAGGTGAGGAAAGTTCAGCCAGGCCTATAGGAGAAATATGCCATGAAACAAAGTGGCATGGAAATGATGAGCCAGAAGATTCAGCAGCTCACAGCCCTGAGGGCAGCTCTGGACACTGCCAAGGACTGAAAGTGTTGTAGAAATGGAGCAGAGCATGAAGCATGCTTATATCTATAATCCCACCACTCCTCGAGAGGCTGAGGCAGGAGGATTACTATGAGTTCAAGGCCACCTTGAACTATGTAGCAAGACGCTGTGTCTCACAAAAGGAAGAAGAATTGGCGCCGAAGGACACATACGGGTTCGGAAATTTCTGGTGTTCTGAAAGGGAAAAGCCTTGTGTTTAATGCTAATAAATGTGCCTTCTGAGCAAAAAAATAATGTGTGTACTCCCAAAGTCTCATGTACTTAGAGGTGAAGTTTTGAGAAGGTGATTGGAACATGCGGGCATTATAGTCATCACTGGATGGATTCATTGATGCATCCATAGCTGAATACAGGGCTAGGGTGGGTAGCTGAATGTGGGAGGTGGGCATTGGTCTGAAGATAGGGTTCTTGGGAGCGTGATATGGATGGCTATAGTCTTCTCCTTACCTCATGCCTTCTCTTTCTGCTTCCTGGCTGTCACAGATTGGGAAGCTTTCCTTCACTGTCACTGATATCATGACATTTGTGACTTGGAGCAAGTCAAACATGCATGGACCAAACTCTTGAAACTATAAGCCAAAATAAAGTTGCAGGTCTTGGATCTTTCATTCCAGAGATGGACTTGACACGGTGATCAATGTAGTAACACTCTGCTGTAAGGTTAGAATTGCTAACGCAGTTCCAGCATTGCAGTCTCGATAGGCCTCCCTTTCCAGCCTTCAACTCAGGATCCCTTTCGATGCTTTAGCCCTGCATGTCACGTGTACCCTCGGGTATAAAATCCAGGCGCCTGCTTTCCAGGCTCCCTCAGATGAGGGCCTGGAGAGACAGGGCTCCAATCACCCTGGGCCACTTTCAAAGTCAGTGAGATTTTACATATATTTATCTTAAAAGGAAGTATAAAAGAATAATATTAAAGCAGAGAAAAAAGCTTTAAAAAGTTGGCTCCTTAATTCCTCTCTTCCTTTATGCTTAAAATTAGGTGAATGTGTTTTGTACAGAAACTCCACCTTTTGGAATTAATGACTTCATTTGGATTTCAAAGGTAAGTTGACTCGGTCTCATAAACAATCATACTGACATTCCTCCTGATTCTCACAGAGGCATTGTCAGTGAACGTTCTAGCTGCTCACGTGACGTTCTTTCTCGCGACACTCTTCTGGTTATAATTCCAAAGTTCCACCCACATATTACTCTTCCCTTTGTCTTGTCAGGTAGTGGTGATGAAAATATGAAAGGCTGCTAAGTGCTTTTGTAAAAGTAACAAGATAAAAGAGTATTTTTAAAAATCCCATGCAAAAAACCAAAGAGCACATCATGTCATACCTCTTCACTTATAATCTCACAATGCAAGTCTTGCTAAATATACATTTTGTTGAAATGTCACCTTATTTCAGGGAAGTAATCCACATATTTTTAACTTTGACTTTAATATACACAGAATTTCACTGATATTATATTTTAAAGCATTAGAATATTTGCCATTACCAGAATAAATTTTGGAAAGCAGTTTGGGTAATCAGACTGTACACAGTTTAATACGTAAGCATATAAATACAGCTTTTTGAGGAAGATTGCTCTGTGTTTGGTTTTTAAATTTCTCAGTGGGATTTGCCTCATTATATTTGATAAGGACATTAAAGAATAGTTTAGATATACTATATGTATTATGATTTTCTGTGCCTGTATTAATATATAATGATTAAGGAAATATTCCCAAATTTTCCTAAATTCTTGTGCCATGAAAAGAAATTTACCCATGTTTCTTTAGGCTGCATAATCCACAGAATAGAGACAATACATTGATCATATTTTTCTTGCCCTTTCAGTACAACTATATGACCGACAAAATGCATCTACGTGTGCTTGAAGGAAATGAAACATCATATGTTGTTGCATTGTACTTGTGATACATAATATCTTCAGTTCTAACATGGCTTTGCATGCTGTTGATCAACTAGTGTTAAATAAATCAAGCTTGCCTTATAGAAAGTAAAACAGTAGCAGGAAAACATTTTTTCTCTATTACTTTTAGGGAAAATACAAACAAATGTATAAGCAGGAATGCTGAGTATGCTGCTTATCCCAAATGTTTATGCATAGGATTTTCAGGCTGCTTGGTTTCAGTTCAATTCTACATTAAGTGACCTACATATGCACTGTGTAATTTTCTAGGGTCTCCAGAGCTGAAACTGTTATATGAAAACAATGTATTATTCAATTGGCGATTTTCTAGAGAGCACCAACTGTACATTCACAAACACCGGCAGAGGTTAAAAGTGAGCGAGAAGCAAGCTCCAAGTCTATAGCCCGTAGAACTCTGCACCAGTGGGAAATTGATAATCTCCACGGAGATTATGTTGGAGCAAAAGGTTGTTAACTCCATTATTAGAATTCAGTGTCCTCCCCTCTGTTGCTGCCTGGGGCATGAAAATTTTAGTTGTAGGAAATGATCTCACAAAACTCTAAGCAAGCTGTTTGTTAAACTATTACTTCATGAAACTTTGATATCATTTTCTATATTGCAACATCACAAAAATGTCAGAGAGTGCTATTTCTCCTTACCAACCAACAAAACCAAAGTCTTGAACGTTTACGATTTTATTGGGACTTAAATGTTGTGTATCATATTGGTACGAAAAAGTAAAAATTTGTAAAAAAAAAAAGTAATAGAAGGATCATGTCAAAAAGTCAAGAGTCAAATTGAAAGAATTGTGAAGGGCCAATACTGGAACAATTTGAGGAGTAAGATAAACAATGTGATGTTGGATTACAAACCAAAGTATAAAATAAACATGCAGAAGTCCATGATGGTATAAATAAATAGAAAAGAAATGATACATTTTTCTAAAAGATGAATTCTAAGTAATATGGATGAATATTTTATTCTACAGAAACAAGAGTTTAACCCTCACTCTCCAGTCTCAGTTATAGTCCTTAATTAGTGTCATGAATCTCAATAGTAGATTGTAGTGAAGGGGTAAAACCCCAGTAAAGTTAGGGAGGGAAAGCTTGGCAAAATGACTTTAAGCATCACTTTTTCTTTTTTTTTTTTTTTTTTTTTTTTTTTTTTTTTTTTTTTTTTTTTTTTTTTTTTTTTTTTTTTTTTTTTTTTTTTTTTTTTTTTTTTTTTTTTTTTTTTTTTTTTTTTTTTTAGCCAGGCATTGAACTTGGGACCTTGCACTTACCAGCCAGGAATTTATACTGCTGAGCTATATGTCTGGTCCCCCTAATCATCACTGTTTTGTTTGTCTGTTTTTAACGTACTTGGTGCAGGGTCTCACTACACAGCTGGGACTCATAGTGATCCTCCTGTTTTCAGCCTGCCCAGTGCTGGGATTACAGGCATGTGCCACCATACTGGTCTTGGTGTCTGGCTCAGCATGCCCAGGGCCAGGGCCTGCATGCCATGTGGCAGCCAGGATTGAACCCTGTCCTTGTGTTTGCCTATACAGGTGCTTAGACCACTGAGTTTTATCTTTAGCCCCTTTTTAAGAAAATCTTAAAAATTAATGTACTCAGCGGTAACATGTAGATAACATGCTTGTGATAATAAACATGTAAGTAATATGTTCTAGTAAAATAAATTGCTAATAAGAAAAACTTGGAAAATTTATTAGAAGACAAACGGGTACATTAAAATTTTAAGCAATTCATTTGAGCAAATACACCTTCATAAATTAGGAAGCAAGGAATCACATGTGGTTAAGAGTTTCACCAAAAATTGGGTGTGCAAAAGTGTTTGCCAGGCAAATATATAAGCAAAGCAAAGAAAATGGTTAAAATTTGAGAATGCACAATTGGCTGCCTGGTTGTCTGAGCTTAAGCTTCATACCCACATTATGTAAAGGCTGAGGGCATCAAAACCATTCCAATATCACAGCTTCTCATTTAGTGATTTTAGTAGGGGAACAAAGAAAGAACTCTTTATAGCAATTTTACAAACTCTAAACTTACTCTAAAATAAAATTTTATTACAGAAACTGAATTTAAATCAAGAAAGGTATAGATTTCACTTCTGCTTTGATATTAGGAAATATTTATTTAGATTATGTAACTACTATTTCTTTAAATAATTTAAAAACGAAAATAAATATTTCTAGGATAGAGATATGAAATTTTTTTCTGGTGCATCAATGATTAAGGCCAGTTAAATAAGAAAAAAATACTTATTATTCGGGAAAGAAAAGGAACTCTATGTCTGACCACATATTTGTACCTATAAAGCAATGAAGATATTTTTGCAATATCATTGGTGATTTGTTGATCAGACTGAGAAATATTTGCTGGATCATCATGCTCTCAGCCTTACTGCTTTGATCACTATAACTGATGAAAAGCAATATAGAGAATTCAGCGTATCACTTTTTCCTAGTGGTGGACTTTTATTTTGTAATCAATTCATATCTATTAAAAATAGTTGGAAAGCATTTTTCAAATATTTTATAGCAGATTGTCTTAGTTTCTTTTATCATTGCTGACACAAAGTATCTGATACCCAAAATTCGTAGGATTTTATTTTATTTTTATTTTTGGTGTTTCTTTTTTTAAATTTTATTACTTTTAATAAGAAATAACAATGAGATAGTTTCAAAGCACAGTAGTAGGACAGTCATGATAATTAATACAATGCATATTGCTGTCTTCCTAGTAGTTGTTCAGAGTACAAGATGCAGACATGATAACTTTTCTACACACTATTGGTACAAATATATCTTCTCAATGAACTAAGAGAAAGTAGTTCTTTGCATAGTCCAATATTCCATAATAGTAGAGGGTTATCAGCAGAACTGGCAATGTTGGAAGCTGTTGACTTGAGCCCTTCACAGCTCAGCATATTTATCTAGCTTTACTTTTCATGCCTTGTTAAACTTTTCTGCTGGGTGATTAAGGCCCAGTTAAAGCAAGACCTATATAACAAAAAATGTAACTTTTGTATCTGACAAGGTCAGTTAAATCCCCAGGATTTACCTTGGAACCATGTACAACATTCTGTAGCACGTTTGTCAGTGTCAGCTATCTGGATGAATCACAGCCATTGCTTAACCAGTTTGTTCTCTGTGAAAGCCTGAGAGAATGTTTTCTCTCTAGGTGACTCTCCTTTGGCATACTCTACATCATCAATTCCTTTACTTCGTGGCCCCATAATCTCTTTACACAGAAAATTTTGGACACTGCTGAGTTATAGGAAGTTACAGTACAGGTTCTTTTATGGCCTGAATGTTCATTGAGCTTGAAGGGTTCATGGCTTGTAGCTTGTGTTAATAAATAGGCTGACCTCCACCCAACAAGAGGGAAGCCTTCAGAAGACTGTGTTTGAACTATACTGCAACTTTTGTTGAATTTCCAGCCTGCTAGCCTTCCTCACAAATTTTAAACTTTCTGAATCTTAAAAAATCCTAATAGGAGCCAAGTGCTTAAATGAAATCTCTCCTCTTTATATTTCTCCTGGTGGTTGTATTTCTCTGTAGATCCTGATTAGTACAGAATTTGGGACCAAGAAGTGAGGTGCTGCTGTCACAAGTATCCAAAAGTGTAAAAATGATTTTGGAGCTGGTTAAGTGGTAGAGGATAGAAGAAATCTCAAGTGCATTTTGGAAAAAGCTTAGATTACTTTACAGAAACTAGTTTTAGAAATATGAACATTTAAAATGCTTCTATTGAGGACCCTGCTGGAAATGAAGAACTCATTAAGAGACAGGTCATCTTTGTTATGAAATAGCAAGTAATTGGATTATAATGTGTTCTATTGTTTTTTGAAAAGTTGAGTTTGTAATAAATTGTATGTTTAGTTGAGAATATTTACAAAGTGCTGAAAATTCAGTCCATTTTTTTCTTATTGCTTATTGTAAAATATAAGAAAAAACATGAAGGAATTGTATAGTGAAACGTATAACTTGAAGATAAAGGGAGTTTTCATTATATCTATCATGGGAGGAAAGTGTGTTCTTGAGTGCTTCAAGGATGTGACCAGGCAATTACAGCAAAAGGAGATGCTACATGGAATCCATAGACCCTGTCAAGTATATCTGCAGAAATCCGAAATGAAGGTGACTTTGCTAGTAGAAGCACTACCAGATTGAACTAAAAAGGGGTTAGGGGTGGGAAGCCTGGTGGAAAGAGAAAGAAAGCTGTTTAGTGTTTTGCAGTTCTTAAGGCCAACAGAATCATGCAGCAGAGCACATCTGATGTCCTTTAAGAAAGGGGAGGCATGAGCCTGTAATCCCTCAGTACCTGAGAGCCTGAGGAAGAAGGAAAGAATAACCTTGAAGTTAATTCATAAACCTGCAGGATTTCTATTCTGGCCAGAAGCCTAAGAAGCCAAGCCCATCTCCTTTTTTGGTTGCAGCAGATACTTCAGGGGCCAGGATACTTCTCAGAACTGCATCTATAGGATTGGTGGTCTGGGTTATGAAAATAATTTCGGCTTTCTCAGACCTTGGGTGGTTCAGAAGATAGTTTCTTCAACAAAAGAGAATATGTTCTGATCATTTACGCGTAGTGAAACTTTATCTGATAGGTTTTCTACTTCACTGAAAGTGTGAAAGTCTACCCTATGCCTGACTCATATTTTGGAAGAGCACAATTTGTGTAGTTTTATAGGTTTACAGCTAGACTGAAATTTTTGTCTCAGAATGAATTATATGTCGGATCACACTTATAATCGACGTAGGCCATAATTTTAGAAAAGATTTAGAACATAAGAGTTGATGATGGAATGGATTGAGGCTTTGGGGTGGTAGGGATGGTGGTGAGTATATTTTGTTTGTAAGGATACAGATTAAATATGAGGGTCTAAAAGGTACAATGTTATGAAATGAATCATACCCCTCCAAGTTCATTGTTGAACCTGAATCCCCAATACTTTAGATAAATCTTTGGAGAAATATTTAAGTTTTAATGAGGCCATTGTTGTTGTCCCCCATTAAATTCAATGGTGTTCATATAAAATGAGATCACCCATAAGACCCTGAAGTTTATTTGCTCAGAGAAAATGCTATGCAAGAATAGGGACTTTTATAGTAGCCATCTGGATGGTGAATAAAGGTTTCAGAGAAGCCAGTGTCACCTATATCATGGACTTCCAGTTTCCATAAAATAAATTTCTGTTTATAAGGCATCCATTGTTGGCATTTTGTTGTAGCAGTTGTAGCAAGAAATATAGGGCACATCCCTGTATCTGCCCATTAGACTCTAGCAGCATCTGTGCCCACCTGCCATTCTCATGCCCCTAGTAAAGAAAGGCAAACATAACTGCCAAATGTCCTCTTGAAGACAGGATTGTTTCAGATTGAGAACCACTGCTCTAGAACCAGCAGCAACCAAAAATGGCACACTGATTGCTTACTTTCCAAACTAAGAGACCTGAGATTTGTTATTGGTTAGCCTTCCTTCTTCATGCACTTAAAGGTATTAATATACAGGTTTCTGTCTACTGCTTTATTTTTTCCTTTTCTACATATTTTTCCTTGATATTTTCATCTATAATATGAAACATTACCTTTAAATAAGTACTAAGTGTTTACTCATATTATCTCCTGTCCTGGATTTTTTTCTAATCCCAGAGTGTCAATTCCTACTTGCCAATATACCAAATAATGTTGTGGGAAATCTCTGCCTGGATATTGTATTCTTACTGCAAACATAGTATATCTAAAGTTGGACATATAACTTCCTCTTGACTAGCCCTTCTTTATTTCCTGTTCATAAATTAAATTAAATTCTGTTTAAATGAAATTAAATGGTTCATTCTGCTTTCGTTAAAAAGCTATGTATTTCTGGTTTGATATAAGAGAGTCATCCAAACAGGTGAATGTCATGTGATAAACATAGACTCTTCTCAGAGAGTTCAGAGGGAGGCCACCTTATCTAGCTTGGGATGTTGGAAAAGCTTCATAGAAAAGATGGGGTAACAGTGAACAGGTAGAAGACCAAATGAGAGAAGAGAGACATAAAGACATTCCAGGAGCATAATGTAGTACACATAAAATGAAGAGATAGAAAGAAGAAGAGAAAATGTCCTTCTTTTGTAGACAAGCAATTTGAATTAGACTAAGGTGAACGTGTCTTACATGTCAGTACTTCAGAATTTTCTAAATTTTAATTTGTTCCCTTTCATGAAAGTTTTCCTTACCTATTTGCTGATGCGAAGTATTAATTTCCCTTTCTTACCAAAACAGGAGATTGTTCAGTTCTTAGAAATGGTCTTAGAATTATTTGTCTAAGTTTAAAATGGTAATGATACAATTTGAAATAGAGTTATTCAGATCAAAGTCTTCAGAAGGATCCATATTGTTAGATCCAAGGATCAGAGTTTCACACAAATTGTGACTGTGGCTTAGATCTCTATTGTCTGCGTAAGGAGGCCATAATGCTCTTTGAAATTGTTGTGGGCTCTGCAGCTGCAAACACCCAGTTCTACTGATGTTACTTCCCACTTTGGGCTGCTTCAGAATTAACCAGGATGCTGAGTGCTGTGGCTCCTGACTGCATTGAGGCCCACTGTCCTGTAGCTATCTTGGTGCGAGGTGCTAAGTGTGCTCTTGGCTCGAGTTTGTGTATGGAGTTCCTGGAGCACCGAGCTTTCTCATGGGGACAGAGGAAGGATTCTTTCTGGAATTTTTGGTTTTAATGCTTTACTTCCATCCAGAATACAGTTTTTATTGCTTCTGGTATATAGTCGGCATCTATTGATGCCTGGAACAGTTGAAAATTTTACACAATTTTTATAACTGCCTGGTCATCTCAGGGAGAACCTAGAAATAGTGCTGGATATTTTTTTTTATGAGTTCACCTAATGAAGAAATCGCTGGACACTTTGAAATCTTGATGTTTGTTAGTGTTCAAATATCCAAATCTGCTTCTGTTTTACTTCAATTTGATTCTGGTTTCAGCTCAACTATTCTTATCAAGTTCTAGGTTATAATGCTTAACTTCCACATGGCTGGCCTAAGTGTTCCATTCATTCTTGTATCTACCAATTTTCTAAAAATGTTCTTAGAACATTTCAGTTTGTTTTAGTGACTAGCAACCTTTAAGATATTGCATTCTTTCACCCGAATTTTCAGCGAAAGTCTAACAGGTATACATTATTTCCCTAGTTTTTCAGTGAGGAAACTGAAGTAAGCAATGTTACATATCACAACCAAATTATGGCAAATATTTTCTGAATGTGATTATTAGATCTGACAAAGCATCCTCTCTTCTTTCACAGGGCTAAGTTTCTTTGAAATAATTTAGCTTTAATCACTTAAAGCTTAGGAAATTCATCTTAAATATATATAAAGTTCTAAGAATTTGTGTTATATTAATATAAAATTTCATTATTGTGTGATGCTGAGCACATTCCATTCTGTAAACTTGCTATGCTTTTGAGAGCTTAAGGGAAGCAATGTGGAAACATGCTATGAGCTCTGAAACATTTCCTACATATTCATTCCTCTGTTCTACCTCATGTCATGGAAAAAGGGAACAGAGAATTTGGCTAACTATTTTCACTCTTATAGGCAGTAGATGCCAATCACCAGCATTTTCTACACCAGAAAAACATTAGAACTTATATCCCAGAAACAGCAACCCAATAACCCACGTGCAGTTGGAAAGCAAAGACAATCATCAACACAACAGTGAATTCTGTTTTGCACTTCTTTGTCCCTGAGGTACATGCCTGGGAGCACGTGGCCAGTGCTGCCCTTTGCACAGTAGGGGCTTTGTCATCTCCACAATGCTCTGTCTTCGTTATCATTCTGCCTGTATGTTCCCAGGTCCTACATAATAAGTTTGGAGCAATCTTCCCTAACATTGCTTATATTTCAGAAAGCTTATAAACACTGAGCCAGTTACTTTGCCCAAGCTCTTCTCTAAGAAAGCATCATCCTTATTTAAAGGAAGAAAGCATGGCCCTGTGGCTTGCCAGCACTTAGAAGGGATGTTTTCCTCCAACTGCTGTAGAAATTTTGACTTAATTCTATTTCTCTGTCTTTCTCTTTAAACTAAAGCAATGGCAGGGATTTCATTATTCTCATTTCACTTCTCTGCAGAACAAAAGGAACCTAAATATGAAGCTTTTTCCTGGGATGTGTGGGATGTTATGGTGCTAGGATTGGTCATTCAATTTTTTGTTCCTTTCACTAACTATGAATGCTAATTGGATATTCTTTGTAGGTATATTTTAAGAAAAGTACTTTGTATTAGTAATTCAAAGCAAGTATTTTGGAAATGACATCTTTAATAATTTTTCATTAATGTGCAATTTCAATTATTTTTAAGGACAGAATTTGGCTTATAAGTGAAAGTATAAAGAGAAGAGAGGGTCAATTCTCAAGTCATGAATTGTGACAAGTGAAATTATGTGGAGAAAGGAAATCAATCCCACCAAATGAAACAGGGCAAAGGAGGAGTCAAAGTAAATTAATCATTACCCGCAAGAATCCAATTTCTCCACATTTGTGAGCTAGAATCTGAAAGAGGCCTCAGTGCTATTTTGCTAATGAAATACTATCAATAGATTTCTAACCAACTTCAGAGACAATAATCTGTTACTCACAGAGTACGACTTTTCTTTGCTGGAAAAGTAAATTTGAGAGCTTCCAAGAAAGGATATTTCTTCCTAATTTTGCCTTCTCTCTTTTAAGATTGTATAACCCTGAGACTAGGAAAGGTTCAGATGAAGTTTTAAGCTTGACTTGGTTGTATTAAACATCAATCTGTGCAAAGTAGTAGCTCATATCTGTTTTGAATCTTTCCATTACTTCTATTTAGGTTTATTGCCATGTGCGACATATACATTTCTTACCATCCCTTTCTTCCTTCACACACTGAGACAAAAGGTCTACTTATAGTTCCATTAGGTAGGGCACTTTGCTGCCATTTTTTGGTTGACTATGGGAAATATAAATATTTGTTTAAAAATGTAAACTCTAAATTTTAAATGGCCGCTTGCTGGAAATTTCAAGAGAAAGCCAACAGAGTGGATGATTCTCAAACTTTACCAAGGCTTACTATCATTGTGAAATTTACTCTAACACTGACACTCCAGGTAGAATTAAAAATTTTGTATTGTATAGTATATGATTTCTGTCTAAAAAGCATAGTCGGGGAGTTCTTAACTCCTTTTATACATGATTTAAATTAGGCAGTGAGAGTGACACGTGTTCTTAGATTTTTTTGTGAAATCTCTAGTTAACACTTCCAACTGGACCAGCTAAAGCCAGTATGCATGTTTTCCTGCATAAGCTGGTAAATTTAATCTTCTTTTCCTGAAGGTGTTTATGTTCCCTGGAGGGATGAAAATTATTTGCCCAATCTACAATTTACGCATTATTATAATGATCATACAACTGTCGGGTCATGTCTTAACAAATAATTCAAGTAGGCATAAAAGGGCATATAATCCTAGGAATGGCAAGGCCCCTCATCATAGATAGTTAACCGATGATTTCAATGTAGAATAAAAGTGAAGAAGGAATAGGCCTTAAGGAGTTAAGCAAGAAAAAGGGGGGTGGGCGAGATGGCTCAGCAGTCTAAAGTGCCTGCTTAGACAAGCTTAGGCAACAGCAGGGATGGTGGTTTGATCCCTGGCACCACATGCTGAGCCAGCCCCACCCCCAGGGCAGGCTGAGCTGGTCAAGAAAGAAAGAAAGAGAGAGAGAGAGAGAGAGAGAGAGAGAGAGAGAGAGAGAGATAGAGAGAGAGAGAGAGAGAGAACAAGAAATATTCTGACAGAGAGAGAGAGAGAAGGGAAGGAGAGGGGGATAGAGTACAGGGCTAGAGGGAAGGGAAGAGACAAGTAATGATAAGACACTGTAACTTGAGCCATCCAAAATGGCAGGCCAACCAGCAGAGAGAGGAGACCTCCCCTCACTTCATGCAATCTCCGTGAGCTATTTTAAACAGTGATTGTAAATCTTAGAAGCTACCAGACTAGAGAATATTGAAAGAACCTTAAAGTTTACAAAATCTAAATTTTGCACACAGTCTTTTGGGGGATTGCTTATGTTTTTGCTATAAAGAATAATCATAACTTTGTTGAGTACCAATGATATGTCAAGTGTGATCTAAACTTGCATTTATGTCTTACAGTCATTCAATAGATTAGTGCAAGTGGTAGTGCTCTGCAGCCTCTCATTCTTCTATAGCTAGTTTTAGGCCCATGATTTCTACAGTAGGATACTTTTTACATGATCTCCCTTAGTCTTTGTCTCTTAGTTTGTTTCTGTCTTGCTCATCTATCTCTCTACCTCTCAATTCTAAAATCAATGTCCTTTTTAGTGTTACTAGTTCTCCTAAAGTATATTCTGATAGTTTGCATTAAATTCAACTCCATTTTATTTATTTATTTATTCATTCATTCTTATAAATCTTGGTCAGTACTGATTAAACTTGATTCTATAATTCAGTTTAGAAATAGGTGGAGTACAATGTTGGTGATTTCTCTAGACTTGCAGAAAACTTCTAAAAAATATGAGAATCCAGCTGTTGATTCCTTGAAGTGTTTCCCATATGGTTTGGCCTTCTTTCATGGAGTCCTGCCTAACCCTATGTCTTCAAGATATCTACCTACTTCTGATAGATTTAGTATTTAGTATTTCTGTTTTAATATTTAAATATTTGATCCATTTTGACTGCATGATGACAGAAAGGTATAATTTTGGCTTTTGGCATGTGAAATTATTCATTTCTCTCTCTCTCTCTCTCTCTCTCTCTCTCTCTCTTTCTGTCTCTCTTTTACTAATTTTATGTTCTCTGTAAAAATAAAAAAAAATAACTGGCACATGAGGTAACAGTAGTTATGGGTCTGCATTTTGCTTCAGATAGAGTTGGGCTTAAACTGTGGCTGAGTCATTTACTAGTTACTTGAATTTGAAGAAGTTATTTGCCTTGTTCTCTAGTGTTTTTTAAATTTATTTTTATTTTATTTTATTTTTTTTTTCGGGGCCGGGGTTTGAACTCATGACCTTGTGCTTGCCAGGTAGGCACTTGTGCCATGGAGCTATCTTCCCAGCCCCTTGTTCTCTAGTTTGAATGTGTGTTTATAGTTATGTTAGAAATGATTTTAAATATAGCAGCGTACTGTGGTAGGTTCTCGATAGGTATTTAGATCAGGAGGGTTCTGTCTCATTAATAGATTAATATCACTATAAAAGAGCTAAAAAGAATAGGTTCACTACCCTTTTGACTTGCCATGTCAAAAAGTTCATTCTCTACTAAAGGTTCAGTTACTGAGCTGCATTTTGGAGTCAGAGATCAAACCTGTAAGAGGTATGATGTTTGATTTTCTGGCTTTCAGAATTGTGAGAAACAAATTTCTGTTTTTTATAAAGTATTTTATGGATTATATTCTACTTTAGTAGTACAAAGCAAAATACCTTTTTAAAGTTCTTTTAAGATCATCTGTATGGCTGGCAAGATAGCTCAGTAGATTACTGCTTAGGCAAGTTCAGGGACGGGTTTGATACTTGGTACCACATGCTGTGCCAACCCCACCCTTGGATGTATTGAATCAGCCACCAAAACCAGGCATGGTGGTGCACGCCTATAATCCCAGCACTGAGGAGGCTGCAAACAGGAGGGTCACTATGAGTCTGAGCTGTGTAGTGGGACACTGTACCAAATACATTTAAAAAAAGTAATAAATAGGTTAACAAATAAAATCATCCACCAGATGGATTAATGAAGGCAACTATTTCAAATAGTTCTTATGAAGAAAAATATAGGCCAGGCATGCAAAGCATTTCACACATACACGGAATATAGATGCTTTATGAGTATTGCATTTCTTAGTCTAGCAGAGTTCTCTAACAATTATTACAAAGTAGGGGCGGAGTTTAACACTGAACTTGCTTCTCCTGTTTCTGGAGGCTAGAAGTCTTAGATTAGAGTGTCAGTATGGTCTTCCTGGCTTTGAAAGTTCCCTTCTTTATAGAGTAAAGGTAGGAATATGCTCTCTGGTATCGCCACAAGGGCCAATTCCATCAAAAGGATCCTTTTCTCAGGAGCTAATCCAGTTGCCTCCCAGAGGCCCAATCTCCAGCCACCTTCACAGTAGGCAGCAATGACAATCGGTACTGTTTATTTTATCATTTTATATTTTCTTATTTTCTTTCTTTCTTTCTTTCTTTCTTTCTTTCTTTCTTTCTTTCTTTCTTTCTTTCTTTCTTTCTCTCTCTCTCTCTCTCTCTCTCTCTCTCTCTCTCTCTCTTTCTTTCTTTCTTTCTTTCTTTCTTTCTTTCTTTTTTTGTATTTCAGGACAGGGTCCACAGGGTCTACAAGGTTTCACTATGTAGATAGGACTCTTAGTTATTCACTTATGTTCCCCTTCCCAAAAGCTGGGATTATAGGCATGCGCCACCACGCCCAGTCTCAAATGCCATCTCAGCGCACCCCAGGGGCAGAACCAGCACAGCATGCCAGGGATTGAACCTGGCTGCTGATACTGCATAAGCAGGCACCTTAATCCACTGAGCTATTTGGCTGGCACTTACTTTCCCATTTTAATGTTTTTTAAAATATTTTACATATTTTGAAGCTATCATTTCCCACCTATTTTCTTACTTTCATGTCTTAAATAGTCAGCCCTGTGAATAACACATCTTATAAACTTAGTCATTCTCACATTTGTTTAGAGTGAAATTCTGTTTTAAATAGTTACTTTAAATTATTACTTATATAGCGGCTTTCCCATCTTGCAAGATGGCAGGTGAAAACACCGAGAAGCCAGACACTAAAGAGAAGAAACCCGAAGCCAAGAAGGCTTCTACCAGTGATGCTGCTAAAAAGAGTAAGGCAAAAAAGGCAAAAAAAAGTCCACTGCAGTCGAAATCCCATCCTGGTCAGAGGAATTGGTAGATACTCCCGATCTGCTGTGTATTCCAGGAGGGCTTCGTACAAGAGAAGTACACAGCTGCTAAATCAAAGATGGCGAAGAAGAAGGAGAAAGTTCTTGCTACCATCACAAAGCCAGTCAGTGGGGACAAGAATGGGGGTACCCGGGTGATTAAGCTTCGGAAAATGCCTAGATCTTACCTCAATGAAGATGTGCCCCGAAAGCTCTTGAGCCACGGCAAGAAACCCTTCAGTCAGTATGTGAGGAAACTTCGAGCCAGCATTACTCCTGGCACCATCTTGATCATCCTCACCGGGCACCACAGAGGCAAGAGAGTGGTCTTCCTGAAGCAGTTGGAGAATGGTTTGCTTCTTGTGACTGGGCCTCTTAGCCTTAATCATGTTCCTCTATGAAGAACACACCAGAAATTTGTCATTGCCACCTCTACAAAAATTGGCATCAGCAAAATGAAAATCCCCAAGTGCCTCACTGATGCTTACTTCAAGGAGAAGAAGCTGCGGAAACCCAGACACCAGGAGGGCGAGATCTTTAACACTGACAAAGAGAGATACCAGATTTCAGAGCACCTCAAGGTGGATCAGAAAAGCGGTGGACTCACAGATTTTAGCAAAAATCAAAGCTGTTCCTCAGCTCCGGGGCTACCTGCAATCTCTTTTTGCTCTGGCAGATAGGGCTTATCCTCATGAATTAGTGTTCTAAATTTCGTACTAAGAACCTACTTGAATAACTGATATTTAAACAAAATTATTATTTATATAGCGAAACAAAAATTTTCAAATCAGAATGCCTTATTTTGATATAAAGGTGTCATTAGCAAGGGATTCTATTTGGTAAAGCTTTACCTTTAATCATAAATTAGATAATGAATAGCGAATATAACCAATAAGTAATACATGAGGGATCATTTTGGTTTCAAGTAACCTCCCATTTTTACCTAAAACGGTGTATTGTTAGTGCCCTGGAAATCCAAAAAGTGAAATAATCAGCTGTGACCCAAAGACTGATAAAGAATTAAATTACATTATAGGGAGGATTAAGTAACAGATTGGTGTGTTATGTGTTTTATGTTTGGTGTTTTGTAGTTTGATTTATTGTACCTTCAGAAGAAAATATTTAAATCTAAAAGAATTAGTTGAAGATTGGAGAAATATTTCATAATGCATCTGGAAAGTTTTCAGTGAAATTTAGTTCTCCAAAAGTGAAGCTCTTAGACACTTCAAGGGGAAGCAGCAACTGGATGATGGAAAGAATAAGAGGCCAGCGAGACAGCTCAGCAGGCTAAGTGTCTGCTTAGGCAAGCACAAGGACTAGGGTTTAATCCCTGGCTTTTTAATTTTTTGATCAGTTTTGAATGCTTATATTTGGTAGTGTGAGCAACCAATTTGAAGACAGAGATATGCAATATAAATGCCACTGTCAAATTCCTAAGTTCTGTATCATTTTTATTGTTTTTTTTCTATTTTTAATTATAGGAGGGATTTTTTTTTTTTGTATTATGGCAGACTCAGCCTTCCCTGGTGGAGCTGGTGCATCATGTGGTGCCAGGGATGGAACTACAGTTCCTGTGCATGCCAAAGCTTTCCTAAGCAGGCACTTTAAACTGCTAAACCATCTTGCTGGCCCTATAGCAGGGATTTTAAGGTACTGTATTTTTTTTATGTTTTCCTCTTTTTACTTTTCTACCATTGTCACTTGTAACTGTCTGAATTTCCATATGGTATGTAATATTTCACATGTTATGTTGGCCCACTGACGGCAGGATTAAAGGAGGAAATCTTTTTTTTTTTTTTTTTTTTTTTTTCCATAGAATGTGCTGTAGTGAAATTGACCTCTCATTCACAGCTCTTACCTTGAGATGGGTGGGAATTACATAATGCCATGAGTTTGGAGGTTATTCCCATGCCACTGGGCTGTGCACCTATTCAGTACCAATGAAAGAGACAGAAAATAACATGCCTCATGTTGAAAGTCATAAAGTCTTCGAGTAAATAGTTAAAATAATATTTATTCCTCAAACTAATAACATTCATTAATTCATTATTTATTTATTTGTTTAGTTGTCCTAGTGAATATTAAGAATGTGTATTTCTCCACAAAAAGGTTTATTTTGAGTACTCAAATCTGGATGGCTCTATTTCACCATAGCATCTATACAGAGTTAGTATATAGTAAGAATATTTTACAACTAATGCCTAACACATTAATAAAATAGGTGACAGCATATTGAGTACTTTTCATTGATGTATTTAGCTTATGAATAAAACAAGCTTACTTTTGTCTTACTAATTAAAATAGCAACCATACCAAATAATGCCTTAGCACCGACAAAGTTTAGAATGCCATATGGATTATATCATTGGATTTTCACAATATCCTGTGAAATAGTTTATAAAAATAAAAAATAATTCATACACACCAACTAGTTTCCATACAACTCACAACTAACTAAAATTCACTGACTACTATGATCTTCATATATGAAAGTATTAAAAGAGAGCAAGTCATTTGTCCCAAATCTCATAATGAGCAAATCCTGTTGTCTGATTCTTTTAATTAAAAGTGTCCTGAGCTAAGGTAGAAAGTCACTTCATTCAACTGGATTGAAAGAAAACTTCAGAATAGCATGATTAAATTTCAATATTTAAGCAAGTATTGTGTATAAGAGGGAAGAGAATCTGTGTGGCTTAAAGGGTCAGAACACACAATGGCCTATGAAATGCAAAGCAAAGCAAAGCAACTTCTAACTAATTGAAGGTATAAAACTCTGATTTATCAACAATAAATCAGTCTGTTATGCTGGGGTTATACTCTTACGTAAAATAAATAAGACACACATATGTAAATACTGCATTCGCTTCTCTAGTTTGAGAAAGCAAAAGTGTACATAAGAACCAAAAGGATAACAGATGCTTCGAAATAAAAAGTGTTCAAATTGGAAGGGGAACTAAAGTGGGAGATGAGGGAACGAATGACGGGGAAAGAAAACAATAAGGAGAAACTGTTATTATAAAAGAAGAGCTTCAAGGTCCCAAAGGCAGTTTATTCTTTTCAACTCTATTATATACTATATATGAAACAGTTTGTTCAATTTCAGTGGTGATCAAAGTCTTTACTCAATGATTATGGAAGATTCAACTCCACACATCCACAGACTCTTAAGAACAATTAAGTATTGGAATGTGGTCATTATGTACAACCAATGTGCCAAAAAAAAAAAAAAAAAAAAAAAAAAAAAAAAAAAAAAAAAAAAAAAAAAAAAAAAAAAAAAAAAAGGCACGAAGATCAAGAGGTGGATAGAGGGGGGAAAGAAGTAGAGAAAGGGGATTTAAAAAAGAATTAGTGGGCTGGGGCTCTAGCTAGGCAGTCTAGGATCCTGTGTGGCACGTGGAAGAACCCGCGTTCAGTCCCTGGTACAGTATGCTGTGCCTGTCACTTAAACTCCAGGAGATCAGTGCCAGCCACCAAAACTGGTCCTGGTGGCACACTCCTGTAATCCCAGAGCTGAGGAGACTGAGACAGAAGAATCACTATGAATCCAATCTGCATAGCAAACCTGTTTATCCAATGAGCAAATAAACGGAATTTTACTCGCCTTGCAGAAGGACTGTGAACATGATGTACTGCAAACAGATGCTAATAAAGAAAATGATCTGAAAAAGAAAAAAAATGAGTGGCGCACGCCTGTAATCCCAGCACTCGGGAGGCTGAGGCAGGAGGATCAGTGTGAGTTTGAGACCAGCTTGGGCTACAAAAGTGAGCTCAAGGCCAGCCTGAACTGCACAGTGAGACCCTGTTTCAAAAAGACAAATAAAGAAAAAAGAAAGAAAAAAGTGAAAGTGTTTACTGAAGTGACCTCATTACTGGGCGTATGCAAGCACATAGATGACAGACAAGCTGTTTATATATCTGAAGTGCTTTGGACTATGTCCCCTGAGTGAGGTGACACTGGAGTATTAGAGTCTGAGTGTGGGTGCATACTAAAAATATACTGAGCATTATTGGACATGCTGAAGTAAACTAACTTCAAAAAGAAAATGACTGTGGAGGGCTCGAGCAGTTTAACATTAAATATTCATAAATTTCATAGTAGCTACTTGTGATTTAAAAAGCTATTCAAACAATTTAAAGTTGCTATGCTTTTATCTCTCCTAGGTTGCAATATGTGTAAGATATTCATGGAACTCTAAAAATAAAACTAATGGAGGTTTAAACCCTTGTGAGGGACGTGAAGGTACCCACCAGAATATGTGCAGTGCCTAGAAGCCAGTATTAGATACCTGTTGCATTTTTCTGTCAAGCTTTGTTTACTCTGGAGGGAAAAATTTCAAATTGGAGTCTGTTTAGTACAAAGGTTTATATAAGCAATGGCTAAACAACATATAAGTTTTCTTCACATTATTTTATTTGGAAGAATTTATTCTAAAGCTGAAGACAGTTTTACTGCTGTGTTTAATGTGAGATAAAACATGTTTATGCATCTACATATTTTTTGCTTCAGAGTTAGAGAAAGTTTTGAGCTTAATAGCCTTCCTTATTATTTCTCTTATGAGAAATATATTAAGGATCATATTCTTTTGTTGGTGAGAGCAAGGTGGTTTATTCCAGAGAAGGGGAATACATACATATATATATATATATATATATATATATATGCATATTTATATATATATGCATATGCTGCCAAACATGTTTATACATTTCAGGAAAAGAAAAAAAATTATATACATATGTTAGTACTAAGTTTATTGAGACAGCATGAGATTAAATACAAGTTATCTTTGTCCTCTACAGACGCAAGAGGTGCACAGAGTGGTGCCCATCAGCTTCCAGACATTGATCAGTGCAGCGAGCTACTGCTTTGCTACCCTTGATCACTGGGAACACTGCACATGTATTTCAGTTTCTTCTCTAAAGGCCACAGTGTAGTGGGATTTCTGCGATATATGGCATCCCCCAGAATCCCCATAAGAGGGTCATGTCATTTGTCGACAAACTATTATTCTTGCTGTCTCCCTCGCTCTCTCTGTCCTTTTCTCTTCCTTTCTTTTTCTTTCTCCCCCTCTCTGTCTCTGTATCTCTCCCTCTCTGTCCCTCTCTCCCTTTCTCTTTCTCTCTCCTTCCACTGATGTATATATGAGCATACAGTATATTAGACATACAGTATGCATGTAGTATATGAAACTAAAATATCTCTTCTGTTATATAAGTAATATATTCACATAATAAATATTTCAAAGAACTCAAAGAACAAAGTAAAGAATCAAGTTCATTTCCTTGCCCATTGTCCTCTTTTGAATTTAACTGCTTAGTTTCCCCTTGGTCACCACATTCATGTCTCAAACACTACAGTTCCATATTAATTTATTGTTATTTCAACTACAAGCAATATTGAGTGATTCCCTATCATAGCAGGCAATAAGATTAGTCACTTTCTATAAATCCTACTCATGTCCTTATTTTTCATCCCAATATTTGATGGGATAGTAGTTTTAAATAATATACCTTGATTACTGGGTATATATTCAAGCTTTAATGTGTTCTAATGTTTTTCTATAAACCTGTTGTCATTTGTCAACTATTACTTTAAAATTATAATGTGCTATAAAAAGCATCATGTTCCTTGCCTGGTAAGTGGAAGGTCCCGAGTTCAATTTCTTATACCACAAAAAGAACATCATAGTTCTTACTTGTGTGTGGAGTTATATTAACTCTAAAAACAAATGAAGATGAAAATAAGACTCCAAGCACCAGTTACATATACAAGTTGCTATATAAATATATATGGAAAGGGTATCTGGGCCACTAGAAAGTGATTATTTCAGATGTCACAAAATAAAGTCTTTTTTATATAACTAATTTCAAAAAATCGCACTGCACTTTATTTTATTTCATAAGGGCAATGTATTACAATTACTGCTTTGTTGTTGCTTTGCCTACAGTGTTTTTGAATCACATTTTCTGTTTTTAGAAAGTAATAATAATATACACACACATTGTAACTAATATCATCATATTTCTTTATCATACAGGTGAATAAAGCAAATTTTGTCCCTTGTTTACCCTTTTGGAGTCCTCCAGCTCTTCCAATTTGAACAGCATGGATGTCATTGTCCCCAAGTCATATTCATTAATTCTGAAATTCAAATACCCTTTCTCTATATACCTCCTCCATATTCTTGAATAAAACATTAAATAAATTGTTTTGCTGCAAAAAAATGATCAATAGATGAATATTATGACTGTTAAATATCTGCCTCGTACTGAGCTATAATTAGGTTGCTAGTTCAAAAATTTGTTTTCTTCATTCCTCATTGCAAATGCTAAGTTTATTTCAAAATATTTTATCTTCCTATTTTTTTTTTTTTATCTTTTCAGTTTTTCCTGTATCTTTTTTTTTTTTTTTTTTTTTTTTTTTTTTTTTTTTTTTTTTTTTTTTTTTTTTTTTTCTTTTTGAGACAGGGTCTCACTATCCAGTTGAGGCTGGCCTTGAGCTCACTTTTGTAGCCCAGGCTGGTCTCGAACTCACACTGATCCTCCTGCCTCAGCCTCCCAAGTGCTGGGATTACAGGCATGCGCCACCATGCCTGGCTTCCTGTATCTTACTTTTTGTTTCTGTTTTGGAAATTTTTGGTGCTAGGTCAAAGATCACTTTGGCTGTGGTGCGGACAATGGGTTGCAAAGAACCAGAGGGTACTGGACAGCAGTTCAGAAATTGACTCTGTAAATTAGCAGTGGGGGCCAGTTTCACAGGATGTCACCCCTGGTGTGTCTGCCATTTAACCTTGGCCACATTCCTACAGGCTAAGTGAAGTCACTAAGGCAGCCACTGGCTGGGCAATTTCTTCCTTTCTGTTTGATATGTTAGTAGCTCGTGGGAAACCCAGGTTCATGGCACTTGGCTGCCAGGCAACTTTCTCTAGTTTAGTTTGCAAACTTCTTCCTCTTACCAACAAGCATGGGAATTCTTCAATCTTGTTGCTACTAGCTGAGGTGTGCTTCTGTCCCTAAACCTGATAAATTTTATAATTTGTGCAATCCTAGCATTGGCCTTTCTTTGGTCTTTTCAGAAATTTTGCCTTTGACAATAGTTTACTCTATAATAAGTTTTTTTTTCTTTTTTCCAAAAAAAACATTAATTGTTATGTTCATTTGGAACTGAGGGACTAGTAACAGCGGTGAGAAGTAGATAGATTCTAGACGGATTTAAAATCTATGAGTTGACTGGATATGGGACATTAGAAAAAGGTTTTTTTTTTTTTTTTTTCTTGTTTCAGAACCTTTGTTTGTTTATTTACTAATTTTCATGGCCGGCTCAGCCCACCCTGAGGGCAGGGCTGGTGCAGCATGTGGTGTCGGGGATCGAACCGCGGTCCCTGAAGTCGCCCAAGCTTTCCCAAGCAGGCGCTGTAGGCCACTGAGCCATCCCGCCGGGCCCAGAAAAAGGTGGTTTTGAATGGCATCAACTACCAGAGTTTTTCCTATGATAGTTCCATTGTGTCCAAAATTAAAGTGTGAGATGGTAGGAGAACAAAAGTTTGCAGAAAAATATAGTTTAGATGTGAAACGTTAAAGTTCAGTTAAGATACTAAGAAGTGGTACTAAGTTGCTTTTAAGAGTCTGGTGCAAAAAAGTGGAGATAGCAATTTGTGAGTTTGCTTATAGATAGGAATAGAAATTGTAGTTGCATGAGGAATGTCTGTCTGTGGGCTTCAGACATGGGAAAAAGAGATGATCCAAGGTTCTAGTAATTACATTTTCCTAAATTCTGTTAAAAGGAGAATGGATCTGACAGAGAACAAATGAACCACAGCCAGAAAAGTTGGAAGAAGTGTTAGGATGGTTTTTGCACATAGAAGCAAAAGAACATACTTGTTTCAGAATGCAAAAAAGGAAAAAAATATATATAATCTTTCTGAGAAGACAGGACAGATGAAGATTCAAATGCAGCTATGTTTTCTAATGACATGGCAAAAGCTTATATGTTAAAGTGTGAGTGTGCACGGGCAATGTAGTGTGGCTAAAAGAGTAGGGGGAAATAAAGACAGAGTGAAATGTTGAAAATTCTCTAGTTAAATTTGACTGCAAAGAGTAAAGATTGTAGTTGTAAAGGAACAAATGGAAGAAAGGAACAAATTTTTTAGTTTCTTTTTTTATTGTGTGTTTTATCATGAAAATGATCAGGCAACAATTTAGAGCAATAGTCAAATATTTGGTAAGAAGTTTGCACTGAATGTAACAGAGGAAGAAAGAATAAACCAGAGAACATAATGGGACTTGGAAAACTTTTTTCTGTACAGGGCCAGATAGTAAATATTTTAAGCTTTGGCAGTCATAGACTTTCTTTGCAAATAATCTACTTTGCTGTTATAGCTCTAAAGCTACCACAGGCAATACATAAATGAATGAGCTTGCTGTTGTGCAATAAAATTTTATTTATAGTCAGTAAAATTTGAATTTCATGCAATTTTTCTATGGCATGAAGTGCTACTCTTTTAAAAATATTTTGAAACATTTAAAAATATAAAAGCCATTGCTAATTCTGGGACACACAAAAGCAGGTGAAGATCAGAGCTGGCCAGCCATTAGGATTTGTAGGATTTTTGAAGAGGTGAATGGGGCTGGGATTTTCGGAGTTGAAGGGATGATTAACCTTAAACTTGGGAGAAATACTGAAGTCCTGTTTATATCATTTAGTATACCACGATCTTGGGAAAAACCACTCAGTAGATTTATGTCTAGTTTTATAGATGAATAATAAGTGCCTCCATTATACCATGGCAGAAGAGAATAATTGGGATGGGTATGGTCGATGTTGTATAGTTGGCTGGCTGGTCATACAGTCATAAATACAAGTGTGCTTGTATGTAGGTGTGGCTGTGTATTATCTTTTACATAATGAGGGGATGAAGACATTTTTTCAAGTAATTTGATTTTTATTTTTTTGTTAAAGAAAAAGTAATTAACTATATTTAAATTATTCCGGTACTAAAAAGGCTCCATTTCATCTAGATTAAATAAATACAGTGTTATTTTTTGAAGCTGAGGAACTGATCAACTATGCTAAGAGCTGCTAGCTGGTCCATAGTCTTAATTCCTCCACCCCATGCTGGATTTTTTTTTTTTTTTTTTTTGATCCTGGAAATCAACTCAGGGTCTAGCTTTTCCCAGGAATATGCGGTGTCACTGAGCTATATTCCTGGCCCTCCAATTTTCTTTCTAGTACTATGAAACTGCACTGTGTGATACACAGCTGCTTACCTAGCAACTACATTGTAAGCCAGAGACATTACCATTGGTGACAGACAAGCAAGTGCCAAATATAGTTGGAAAGTTCCAGATCAAGTATATGACAGAAGCCGCATATCCTCCACATTCCTCCCATCCAGGGAAAAGAATGTGAAGGTGTGGTGGTGATCCAAGGTCAAGCATACTTGTGAGGGTAGCAGACTCAGAACAGTAAGTGACAACAAGGTAGAAGTGTTTGAAATTCATAGATATCACCACAGAAAAGATTTTCAGGGTAGTCAATATGCTTCTTGTTCCATAAACAAATGCTCAGTGTACATGAAAAATGATGCATCATTAATTGTCTTGCCAGAAAATAGCAATCAGTTGACACTGTTCACTGCTGAACTTTGAATGGGTTCATCAGCTCACTTCCTACAGGTTCCTGGATGCAGCTATCATTGCAGAAGAGGGGGCACAACGGGCTGTTTCTCATTTAAACATTTAATGCTCACAATTCCATTTCTAGCACTGTAAATTTTACTTTATGCAATTTTGCGACACTCTTCCACATTATCTGAGTTTGGTGATGTATATCATCAGCTTATATATAGTAAACTCGTAGTTTTAGAGAACATAATAGTATCTGATGAGTCCTTTCAGAATGCAAAAAAGGAAAAAAAATGATCAATAATATATAATCTTTCTGAGAAGACAGGACAGATGAAGATTCAAATGCAGCTATGTTTTCTAATGGCACAGCACAGTATATATAGTCAGCAGACCCTTGCTCAGAAGATAAAGAATGTCCTCAGCCTTGTTGTGTCAGGGCATATTGCTCAGGTTGGTGACAAAGCAATGACTAAATAGAAAGTGAATGCACACAAAAATACAAATAAAAATGACAAGAATGATATAGACATATGTATATGCAATAAAAAAATTAAATAGGATCCTGGGCAAGTGTGCTCAGAACTAGTGGCTTCTCTGGAGAGGTGGCATATCGATAAAAAAAAAAAAAAAAATCCAGAGATAAAAGAGCATTGCATGGTGGTGGGTTAAAAATGGTTGTACATTTTCTCATACTATTGTCATTGAAGAATGGATTTTCTCCACGTATCTTGGGTAACTATGCTTTTCTTTGGTAGTAGTCTATAGAAGTTCCAACAGAGGGACTTAGCAGATCTGTAGGTTCTATTTCTGTCTTCCTTGACCATTAGCTGTTAAAGCTGAACCATGGTGCTGTAGGAAGCTCAGGACATAGGAATAGACCATGAGAAGAAGTTGGCTCCATCAGGGCCC
The DNA here is from genome assembly GCA_004027025.1 of Myocastor coypus. NCBI lineage: Eukaryota > Metazoa > Chordata > Mammalia > Rodentia > Myocastoridae > Myocastor > Myocastor coypus. The sequence goes on from PVJA010003673.1 coordinate 57,625, forward strand.
ATTACCAGCAGTAGCAATTGCCAGCAGATGTTCCTGCTCTGCTCAACTTCTAGGTGCAGGGAACTCTACTGGCAGTCATGTGAAAGCTGCGCCCATGAACCTAGTCCACTAAGAGGTCCTGAAATACAATAAACATATTTGTCGTTCAAAATATTATGTTTTACTATGAATTTTTACCCAGCAATATATATCTAAGTCCAGCACTTTAATAAGACATATAGAAAATATAAAGCGCTTAAGGCGGGGTTATATTTGACCTATTTCCAAAACATTTATAGGACCAATATTAGTAAAGTGAAGTCATTAGCTGTGAAAAACACAGGTGCAGGAGTCTGTAATTTAGATAATCTGTAGTTTTATTAGTCAGAGTATCTCTATTTGACTCATAGACATTTTGCTTTTATTTGTGAAGTTTTTATTTTGAAACAGCCATACCCACTCATTTATGTAATCTATAGCTGTAAAGTTAGTAATTGTGGGCAGAAATCATGGGACCCACAAAGTCTAAGTTATTTATTCTCTCACCTTTTTTAAGGAAGAAAAAAATCTATCCCTGTTATAGACCATTCTAACTCATTGTGGTTCTTGAGCACTGGATTGTAATGATGTGGTTTATATTTTATGGAAGTCATATTTGTATCTGTATATTTATGAAGCAAAGAGACTAGTATCAGGGCTCTGGTCTAAGACCACAAGGCACGGTGTCCTTGATCTTTGTTAGGTACACAGCTTGATTTGGAGATGTGCTGATGGACTGCAGGCAAGGTTTAAGAATCAAGGAGCAATGCATTTTTGGAAAAGCACACAGGAAAAGATCATAGTTAACTAGTCACTTGATTGTTTGCTGTGTCTGCTCAGCTAGAAGGCTTGGATGAGTCAAATCCTTAAGCTGCCATGTTATCTTGCTTTGAGATGCCAGAATTTCACAGGCCATTTGCTAATCTCAGCCCTGGCCATTGGTTTAAAGATTTATCTGTCTGTAAGCCAGCCGCTGGTCTTGCCATGAGTCAGTGTAGGCATATAACCGACTCTCAATTTATTTTTGTGCTAAAATCACTGCCTGCTTTGAACCATGTCAAGCTGAGTCTTAGCAACAACAGAAAAAAAAAATGACTTGTTAGGATGGCTGACTAGAGTTTGTGGAGACAGTGCAAATTTGTAGAGTTAATTTTTTAAGGTACAGTTAATTTAGTTTAAGATTAGTTAGATGTAAAATAGATTGAGGATAAGTCCATTTTTGTTTTCCTTTGGCCTTTCAAAATTGAATAAGGCAAAATTGAATAATTTACTCAACTTCTTCAATAAATAGAAGTTGAATAAATTGTATTTTTTGATTTTGTTAGTTCTAATAAGAAAGAAATAATGATGAGACAGTTTCAGAACAGGTTGGTAGGACAGCCACAATAATTAATACAATGCATATTTTTGTCTTCATAGTAGTTGTTCAGAGTACAAGATGCAGATATGATAACTTTTCTGAACACTGTTAGTACAAATATTTCCTCTCATTGAAATAACAAAGTAGTTGTATGCATAGTCGAACAGTCCATAATAGTAGTCTGTCACCAGCAGAGCTGACAATGTCAGAAGCTATTGACTTGAGCCTTTTATAGCTCAGCATACTAATATGGCTTTACTTTTCATACCTCGTAGACTTACCTGCTGGATAGTTAAGACCAAGGTAAAGCAAGACCCATATGACAAAAAGTGTAACTTTTGTATCTGACAAGGTAAGCCAGAGCTCCTCAGGATTTACCCTGAAACCATGTATAATGTCTTGTAGAACTTTTATCAGTATCATCCATCTGGATGAGTCACGGCCATTGCTTTACCAATTTGCTTTCTGTGAAAGCCTGAGAGAATGTTTTCTCTCTAGAATGTACTCTCCTTACGTACACTATACATTGTCAATCTTTTCCTCTGTGATCCCATAATCTCCTTGAACAGAAAATTTTGGACACCACTGAGTTATAGGATGTTACAGTACAGGTTCTCTGATGTCTTGAGTCCTCACTGACCTAGAGGGCATAAGGCCAAAATATTGGTTATCCTTGTAGCCCTTCTTTTACTCTAATTTTTGGTCTGCAAACCTAAGTTGTTAGCCCACCAAAAGAGAAGTTTAGTGATACTATGAACCTGTAATATAGGCACTTGAGCTTAACATCATTGTCTTTCTGAATATCAAACACCTTAGACTTAACATGGAACCAGAATCTAGAATTTTCTATCAATCATTGATATTCTAATAAATCCCTATAGACTATGATAAAATGTTACACAGTTTACACAGAAATTTAGAAGTCTAACCATATAGAAAATTATAGCAGGTCAATCCTATGGCATTTTTGATAAATATATTGTCAAAAAGATATATTTTTGATATAATAAACATCAATCTATATTTTACTTTTATTCTAATGAGAAAATCTGCCAACAATGATGGTTATTTACAAGTACTTGAACAAAAAATTGCTTTCTTTAGTAGAGTAACATATATTGTTGTTAAGTATTCCTTAGTTATAGATGAGTATTCATTTATTGGACCAATCACTGAAAACAATCATATAATACATTAGGACAAGCAGCTGGTTTCCTTGTCTGTCAGTTCTGGTTCTCTGCAGGAAGTGTTTCTGGCTCTGGAGTCCTGTGTATGTTACCAGGTGGGAAACTATCAACAGTTTGATTCATTGTCTTTTGTGAGAGGGATTTATCTATTCTTCACCCTGGATCACCATTTTAGAAATGGCTGCTAAATCACACTAACAAATAGACTGTGTACTGTCCCATAGGAGTTTGCTTGGGGGAGGAGCTGTTTTGAAAATAACTGCAAGTGGAAGCTCAAAGAGGAAAAATATTTCCTAGAAACATTGGAAACAATCTATAGTTGCTTCCTGAAAGAAAAAATCCAGAAGACATCTCTACCTCTGTACTACCTATACTGTCCAGATACGGGAATATTTGGTGTGAAAAAGACAATTTATTTAACAAACCACCTCTTACTACTGCAAAATACTGTTTGAAAAATCTATGGCAATAGCTCTCACTTCCAACTCCACTAACTTGTTTGTTTCCACACCAAGGTATATTACTTGGCTCTTCTCAGGAAATGAGACACTTTGGAAAACCTAGAAACCTTACCTTAATTAGCAATAGCATGTTTTTTTTTTTTTTTTGTTTTGTTTTTTTTTTTTAGTTGAATCAACCTGCTCCTGTTCATAGCAAACTTTGGAGCTACCTGGCAGGCAGCTTGTCTTCCTTTAGAAGAATCTGGTCCCAAAGTTTGCTTCTTTGAATCCCACTGAAGTTATCAGATGCTGTCAAAAATGTTCACTCAGCACACTGTTCTCTGGTTCAGCTCTGACTTCTTTCAAGTCAGGGTTTGTGTGAGGATTTCCTTCCCCTATCCCCTAGTGCTCATTTGATCATTTTAGAAAAGAGCAGAGAAGGCAGACAAGAATTGGATGTGTGGGGACAGTGATATAATGAGGACAGTTTCGGGAGAATGAATGAGGAAACATGGGCAGGCCCTTTGAGGTGCCACAGAATACTAGGGTCCTGAGCAGACCCCAGGAGTTCTCATTAAATTGATTTTGACTGCATTTGAAATTTTTCCAAACAATGCATGATAAGTACTATTCAGCTAGGTTTTTAAATTAGGTGAAAAAATGAACTTATTGCTATGTAATCGTAGGCAATTGGGAGAACAGAGCTCAAAGCAATGCCTCTTTCTGAAAGCAGTACCTTCACTGTAACGAACAACAGGCAGAAACACGAGGCTCCCTCTGCTGGAGTGCTGAAGACAAGAGTTGACCCTAAATTGCAACCTAAAATGAAAATTAATATCATACACAATTATTAACCATTGACAGCTTCTGAAACTTCAGAACAGCTTCCCTTTGTGGCTGCGAGGCCAACTTTTGTATTTATGAGCACTCGGTGAGCAGTGCGACAGGTTTATTATTTGTTGGCCTTCTCTAGCATTGCACAGTAAAAATTGTTTTCAAAGAGTATTCAAAAGTGGATCTGGCTGTCACTGTAGCAAAGGGAATCTGTCCACTGATGTATTTCACTCTTTTGATTGATAACTAGCTCCATGGTTTGGCACTTCAGGAAAGGAGTGGAAGGAAAACAAGTCTCAGAGGTCATTAATCCTTTTGCTCCCTCAGACTCTCCTGGGTAGCTGCTTGTGTCATTATCCACATTTTCTTCCCCTGATTTCAACAAGGCCGTCCAGGTCCCAAACGTCAGGTTGTCAGCCAATGTGCTCTTGGCTCACGGCAGTTCTCTGTACTCACTCTTCCTCTATTCAAACACTGAAGGGGCTGCCTCTGAGGAGACAGTCTTCACAACCCTGGGTTGAGATGGTCTCTTAGATCCAAGCTGTTCAAAAGGAGTCCTGGCAGCATCTCAGATTCAAATAAGGAGCAGAGGAAACTTTCCAGAGCCCCTTTCCTGCTTGTAGCAGCACAAGACACCAGATAGGGTCAAGTTTGAAATGCACTTTCACCTGCGCATTCTGTGAATCAGTTTCCATGGCCATTTGATGTAATTATTCCTGATGTTTCACCTATTGTGCTGTGAATGAGCATGGAGGAGAGCCGTAACTGTTCATCTCTCTGACAGCATTGAATAAACCTTCTTTGCTGTCATAGAGAGAGACAGGGAGAGGCTGTTATTTTATATTGCTGTGAAAAAGCTCAGCGAGCTGGATGAAATGTCAGGAATCATTAAACCAAATCAGCCCCGAAAAAGAGCTAGTCAGTGATTATGAAAACCTGGTATCCCTAATTAACATGAGCCGCAGGGGATCAGGGCTGGGTCTGTGCTTGGGGTGCTTGTGTGGCAGTCCCGCCAGAGCCCTCTCCAGGCTTGCCTCATTACAAGGAGATTACACTAGCTCCAGATGGGTTCAAAATCTTCGTGTTTCAGATCCTGCTGGGTATTCAGGATAAAGTGTTCCTGCCACTTGCCAGAAGCCTGGGGGTGTTTCTGTGCTGCTGGAAGTGTTATCTTTTGCAGAACATTAAAATAACACAAATATCCTCTCCATCTGTCCTCTATGGAATAAGCTCTTCTAGACAGAACTCCCTTCAATCCTTACTTTTTCTAGTTGGAGCATTTAAGTATTTTTAAGGTCCTCAAATTAAGTTTCTTTCTGCAGAGTGCTGCTTTGTCTATAGTATTAGTATTTTATTGTTTGAGAAAGCAATAGGAAATTGTTAAGTAATATTGAGTGGAGAGTACGTAAAAATCTTTTCATGCACTCTGGTAATGGGTGAATAATGATAGCTTGAAGGAGAGACCCTGCCAGCAGCCTCACAGCTCAGGGGAGTCTGGGATTTGTGGAGACAAGAGGAAACGAGGCATTTTCTCAGTGGCTGAAGCAAAGAATTCCAGGTTCAGATTGACACAGCTCTCCACTCTTCTAGGATGCTTAAGACTTCAGTAATAAAGTTGTGTGTCTAATCTTGTCTATGAACTTTCTTTTTATCCTAAGGCAAGGTCTACAGGGTGTTGAGGGGCTGGGATTACAGGTGTGCGTGGCCACACCCAGTCTCCATCCCCTTCTCAGCGCGTCCTGGGGCCTGGGCTGGCACAGCATACCAGGGATCAAACCCTGTCTGGTGCACTCTGCCTAAGGAGGTGCTTTAGTCTGCTGAGCTATCAGGCTGGCTCTTTGTCTCTCTCTACATCTATCTATCTATCTATCTGTCTGTCTGTCTGTCTGTCTGTCTATCTATGTATCTATTTATCTATCTCTGTACATTTATTCTTTCCAAAGTAGATGTGAAAAATATATTTCCAAAAATTTGTGGTGAGCCATCCTGTGGAAACAGATTTTAAAGATCTCCTACTATTCTCTGAGTCTTGAAAACTAAGCTTTATTGAGGTACAATTTACATATAATAATTTTAACACATACTAAGTGTAGAGGTGATGGATTTGAAGAAGATGATCAAATGTACAATGTAGTTATAGAACATTTCTATCATTCCTTCTCTAGTATTCCTTTCAAGTTAATCGTGTTCCAATATCCAGACTCTGGCAGCCACTGATTTGTACCATGTCTTCTATATCTGAACATCTTAACTTCAAGGGTGACCCATGTTACTTCATATATCTGTAGTTTCTTCCTACTGCTGACTAGCATGTCACTGTGTAGATAGAGAACACAACATTTATAAATTCAGTGACCAACAGATGAATGTTTGTCTGTATCCTGGTTTGGCTGTTAGCATAAAGCTAATATTAACATTCATATGCAGGGCTTCCTATCCATGGAAAAGTTTTACCAAAATTTAGGTTAGCTTTTCATCTAAATTTTATTCATTGTGTGTCTTCTGGATATCACTCCTCTGTCATTTGGTGAAGAGAGAATCCTGAAATTAATAGTCCATTAATGGTTTGGCTGAGCTATGTAAGAATCTGAAACTATGTTCTCTGTTATGGGCTGAGTTGTATTTTCATGAAATGTATATGTTGACTTGCTAACTGTCTGCCTGTACCTTAGAATGTGACTGTTTGGGGAGACATGGATTTTAAAATGTTAATCAAAGTAAAATGAGATCATAGCACTAGGTCTCAGTAGAATATGGCCAGTAGACTCAAAAACAGAGGAGATAAGGAGACAAACAGAATACACCGAGCGAGGTCCATGAGAAAGCACAGTAACAACACAGTAATCTGTAGGCCTAGGAGAGGACTCTGAGAGGTTTTGGACTTCTAGTACTCAGGACTGTGAGATTAAGAATAAAAGGTAATTGTTTCAGCTGCTCAGTCTGTGGATCTGTCTTGACAGCCCTTGAAAAAATAATAGTCATTTATTCATTCACTAATCAATCACTTACAAAAACTTACCCTTTTTAGACACTGCCGAACACATTAGGTGTTTAATCTCACAGAGATTAAATGCTGGTCATCTAATCAAACAAAAAGAAACAACAAACAAGACAACCCCAGATATTAAAACAACTATGATAGAAAGAAAACAACCTAATGGGGTAGGATGATTGGGGATGCTTTGGAATGAATGTTCAGGAAAGCCTTGGGATATATTTTTTTTTTTCCTTTTCTACTGGGAATTGAACTCATGCTTGCTAGGAAGAAACTGTCCACTGAACTATATTCCTGGCCCACCTTAGGGAGATGTTTAAGCTGGGCTCGATGATAACCAAGAGTAAGCTTAGAGAAAATCAGGGAAAAGAATTCCATATAGTAAGGATCAACACAAGTACCAAATGCTATAGGAAAATGTATAAAATTATCATCCACCAATTGTTTTCTTTCTTTCTTTTTTTTTAAACCAAGCCCTGTGTTCCAGGATCTTGATATATATTGTGCCCCATTCTTATCAGAATCCTGAGAAATAGCTGCTTCTGTTTTCACAGATGAGCAAACTGAAGTAACTTTCTATGTATTTTCCAAGCCACAGGTGTGTATGCACACATAATGGGCTTCTATCTTAATATTCCTTTGCATTTTAGATTGGTGGTTTCTAAACTAGACTTAGTCATTTTTTTCTATATCCTCTTTTTTCCATAGTAAAGCACAACTCTCTACACATAAGGGCAATGCCCTTTAGCCCCCCAAAATAACCTGTAGTAGACTTAAAGGGGGGATTTAAAACACTGTTGACAAGGATGAAGTGGTAAATATACTTCCGAAGTTAGATTTAGTCAGGAGAAGCTGCTAGATAATTAACACTGATTATGTGTCGAAATAAACTTGTTTAGAAATAAAAATCCTATAGGATTTTTAATGAATATATTTAAAGGATTCAAAAATGTATTAACTTTTTAATAACCACCTCCTTATTTCTACTTATTTATGTGAATAAGGTTTACAGAAATCCCATTTATAAAAAATGAAAAGTAGGTCTGGGTGTGGTGGCGCACACCTATAATCCCAGCACTCGGGAGGCTGAGGCAGGAGGATCGGTGAGAGTTCGAGACCAGCCTGGGCTACAAAAGTGAGCTGAAGGCCAGCCTGAACTGAACAGCAAGACCCTGTCTCAAAAAGACAAAAAAAAAAAAAAAAAAAAAAAAAAAAAAAAAAAAAAAAAAAAAAAAAAAAAAAAAAGTAGGAAAAAATATATCCCAATGAACTTGTCCTGTTCTAGCAATAATATCCACAGGTAAGAGACACAATTGAAAATAATAATTCATCTCTCTTTCACTGAGGTGCACTTCCATTGAAAAGTGCTTTCAGGCTTATCAATTATTTAAAATGTTTGGAGCTAGAAATAGTTGTGAATGCCTATAATCACAAGACTCAGAATACGAGGCAGAAGAATTGCCAGTTCAAGCCCAGCTGGAGCAATATAGCAATTTAGTGAGACTCTGTCTCTAAATTAAGAACAAACAAATAAAAATAAATGTTGAGATTGTTGCTCAGTGTGAAGGTCTGGGTTCAATCTCCAGTACAATACAATAATAATGATGATAATAATAATAATTTATGTTTCTTTTTAATTGACTTCTAATAATCCTGAAGAAATTTTTATCTACCCAAAGACTTACGGTCACATAAAATAGTAATAAAATATTTTTCTTTATATTGAGAAAATTATATATAAATCACAGGGTTATCAATAAAAGACATTTAAGCATTTGGATATTTCACAAAAATATTGAGGACAAAAATAAACTTAAAGAGAAAAAAGACTAATGTAAAATTCCTGGATGTTACAAAAAATCTTATTGATAAATAGGATAGATTTAAGTGATGCTTAAACTTTATTGGTTATATACAAACAAGTAATATATAAACTTTATTTTTTTATAAAATGTATTTAGTACAGGTCTATAGGGTCTAAACATGTAATTTAACAAATTAAGATATTCATTGCTAAATATTTTGAAAATTAAATATTTTTCAAATATTTGGACTTAGAATAAATTTTCAACAGTATCACGCTATCTTTATTGTTGGTATTTCAATTTGTGGATCTGATCCCAGCCTACTTTCCTTGTCTTCTGTGTAAGTCCTAATAGCAGCCCTGTTTCTTTCAGGTAGAGTTCATTAGTCTACTTAGTGTAAGGAGCATCACTCTGACACCTGATCCTTCTCAGCATCTTAATACTCTTTACCTCTTAAACATGCGTTGTGGTGGCTTATTGTGTGAATTACATATGTAAGTTACATGTTTTTAGGAACAGAAAAGCCAAATGTCATGCAGTGGTTAATAGATCAGCATATAACTCAAATGACAACTTCCATATTGCTACTTTTAGATATTTCAAAGTTTAAATTTCTATGAAGCTATTTTTTTCTCACTTTGAAATGCGGCTAGCTTTGGCAGCACTCCATGCGGTTATTGCAAAGAATAAATAAGTAACCATATGAAAAGTGCTCAGAGGAGTGAGCAACACATGGCTTGCTATTATTACCAGTTTTTATGTTCGGCTTATAGAGTTGCTCATCACATGAATCACCCGTGTAAGTCAGTATCTGTGAATGTATCTTGTTATCACTTCACTCAGATTTAATTAGTCCTTAAATGTATTTTCATAAAGCCAGGTTTAATTCAAAACAGGATTTTGAGTACTCTTTCCATTTCACTTGAGGACAAGGTTTATCTATTTTGCTTTTAAGCTTAATTTTTTTATATAACTAAAGGCATATTGTCCAAATGAAATGTGAACCTTTTTACGAGCGTGAAGGAAGGATTTAACCTTTGCACGTGAAAGAAGGATTTAACCTTTGCTGATTTACAGTGAAAGTAAAGAAATGATACACATGATAGTTAAGTTATGCTACTTAATACTATTCATCGAAAAGAAAGATTTGTGTCTAAAATATCTGATCAAATTTTCATATTTACACGTTGTAATATAAGCAGTCACTTTTGGATAACAACAAATAATGTACTAATCATTGTTACTTCCCTATCTTGCTTTGAAATTTTATACCGTTGTTTTTATTATTTAGTCTTTTTTTCTTTAAAATAAAAGAGGAGGGGCTGGGGAGATAGCTCAGTAGAATAAGTGCTTACCTGGTGAGCACAGGGTCCTGATTTCAATCCTCAGTACTGTAAAATAAATAAATAAATAAATAAATAAATAAATAAATAAATAAATAAATAAATAAATAAATAAGCAAGCAAGCAAGCAAGCAAATAAAAATAAAAAAAGGAATTTATTTAATGACTTAGCAAGGAAATAGCTTTTTCTTTTGAGTACTATTATGCTCATCTAGTCTTATACTAAAAACTGATTATTTTCTCAGTGTGCACTGGAAGTAAAGAAATCAGTAAGTAGAAATTCAGATTTATACCTACAGGATTTGAGTTAGAGGTTTTTACCCCTTTCCAAATTTCTCTTATTTTCTCTGTGGCCCAGTAATATTCTGTCTACTGCTTCATTAATTTCCTTCTCCTTTGTTTTTTAGTGTCATAGGCCAACCCATGTGCTGAAAGATTCAGTCGGCATGCCTGCTGCATGTGCAGGTGTGCTGTGTCAGCTAGGGTGTGCTTGAGTTAGAGACAAGAGATGTCACATTTTGTGCCTGTCTGTACACACCATAGTGATGATATTAGAAAAATATGATACTTGTTCTCTTTACCTCTCTCTGTGTATAGAGGAATGTCTCCTAAAATTTTCATCTTTTATTTTGAAACAAAAATGTTTTATTATAAATAAAATAAAAGAGAAGTGTTTAGAGTATTACATAACAATTATGGTAATTTTTGGTAATGACATATTTTTGTACAATGTTTTTTACCTAAATACTAACATGTACCTGATGTGAGCTTATAATGTGAACTGGGAAAGGGAAGCAAGAAAAGCATTAATGCTATAAATTCAGGAATTAGTTATTTTTTCACTAGGATCATGTAGCTGCTATATGCTTGAAATGGACCTAAAAGCAAAATGCTATACACTTTCAGTAAACATTTGTTTTTCATGTCATGTCAATAATACAACAATATAGGCTGCTAATTGTAAAAGCTTATTAGAACTGGTTTATTCATTTACTCACTAAAAATAATTCAGTGCTGATGTGTAGATATCTAACATATGTTCATAGCGTGGATTGATCACTTGCTCTCTATTAGCTAACAAAGTATATTTTCACTTCAGATACTAGTACAGACTGTATATTTTTCCACATGAGATTGAAAAAATTATGGAAAATGTTCTAAAAATTATACAGTAGAAGAAGGATTGCAAGGGGCTGGGGAGATAGCTCTGTGGCACAAGCGCTTGCCTGTCAAGTGCAAGGTCATGAGTTTGAACCCCCGGTCCTGAAAAAACAAAAAAACTCAGTTCAGACATACTCCATAGTGCTTGTCACGTTCTGAAACATTTCTTTTTTTTGGTGTTCTTTTTTAAAATATAATTTCATTACCTTTAATAAGAAATAATAATGAGACAATTTCAAAACACGTCAGTAGGACAGCCACAGTAATTAACACAATGCATATTGTCTTCATCATAGTACAAGATGCAGACATTATAACTTTGCTAAACACTATAGGTACAAATATTTCCTCTCACTGAGCTAAGAGAAAGTGGCTGTAGGCACAGTCCAATGTTTCATAACAGTAGTGGGTTATCAGCAGAACCGGCGTTTCTGGAGGTCCTCTTCCACAAGTATTTTTAGTTGTGCTGTTTTGCCTGCCTCCATATTTTGATTCTATGTGAAACTTTTCCCTTTTATGTTCTTTTTGATATTGGAGAAGATCCAGAAGCTGCATGGTGCTTAGACTGAATCTTTTAGCACATGCGCTAGCCTATAATTTAATATTTAAAAAAAAAAAAGCCTGAGAACAGAAGTTAATCGAAGTAACACATAGTGTGGCTGGGCTGGAGAGAAAAAGAAAGGCATTTGGAGATGCATGAAAGTCAACTATTCAAATCCAATAGAAGGTTAAAAATAGGACAACTACTTATTAACTTCTCCTTTCACTCCTCAAAATCTCTAAACAAATAGTTGCCAGATTTTCAGCAAAAGATTAGAAGACACAACAGCTACTCAAAAAAAAAAAAAGTGCAGTTCACTTGCTAAGTAATTTGACAACCATAGATGTTTTGAAGCCTTGTTGCTGAGTTACAACCTCACAAAATTTTCAATTTGTTGCATTCTTTTTAATTTGTTGAGACACTATTGCCAACATATTATTGATAACTATGATTATTGTATTTCTTATTCTTACAGTGTTTTAGAAAGCTCAGTGTTTAATATAGCATTTTAAATACTTTTACTTGCTAAAATTTATTTTCCCAAATATTCTTTAATATTGAAAGTTATTTTAGTTAACAAAGTCTATAGATTTAAAATTATTTCAAATATTTCATGTACTATTTTCTTACATTTTTATTTGACTCTACTTTTCATTTATTAATTTTTATTTTCATACAAACATATTTTGGTCATACCCACCCTCTCTTTTACTGTCCTTTACACCACTTCCTTTTTCTCTTATATTTCTTAATTTATTACATTTAGATTGTTTTAATTATTTACAATAAGTTAAACTGTTATTTAAATATTACTAATTTAAATATTTCACTATATTGACATTGAGCATATTATTGAATAAAAAATAGTACTAGTTCTTTTTCTTAAATTATGAATCAAATGAAGCCAAGAAATATATGTAGACAGTTGAATTGTAAAAGACTCAGGTAATACTTAAAAGTTATATGAGCCCTCATGACTCTTTCTTTTTATGTCCTTGATTGTTACAGGGTCTCACTATGCAGCTCAGCCTCATGCTGATCCTCCTGTCACCAGCCATGCCAGCGCTGGGATTACAGGGGTGCATCGCTATGCCTTGGCTCTGGTTGCCTGCGCAGGGCTAGTGCAGCATGGGGTACAGGCAATCAAACCATGGTCTCTAGGCTTGCCTAAGCTTGTCTAAGAAGGCATCTTATTCTACTGAGCTGCCTCGCCAGGCTCCCCTTTACTCTAGCTTTTTTTTTTTTTTTTTAATGCAGTAACTTTCCTAGAAGTACTACCAGCAACACCCTCTTGTCTACTGCTGTGAAAATTATCATAATACACTTATAAAGATGTTTGATATAAATCACACATGTACATATAAATACACAGATTTTAAGTACTCCTTATGTCCTTAATGATATTGTTATAAACTATGGGCTTACTAAGGATTCTCTGTTCCTTTTTTTGGGGGGGGGGCGGTGGGTACCAGGGATTGAACTCAGGACCCTGCACTTGCCAGGCAAGTGCTTATGCTATTGAGCTATCTCCCTGGCCCTCTCTGTTCCTTTTCAGTTGTTATTTTTGGCATCTGTTAGGACCTATCAGTCTGGAAACACAGGTTATTTATAAGACTTTTGGAAACTCATCTCTGGAGTTTATTTAATAAATAAATGTATACTTCCCATTTATACTATTTCACAACCATTTTTAAAATTTTGGAATTTTCTTTATTTTTCTAATTTTTTAATACCTTCTATATTTGGGTATTTGGGTCAGTTGCATAGTTTCATGAGAGTCTTTTTTTTTTCTGTATTTCAACTTAGTTGCTTTTCAATGGCATGCATGGTTTAACTTATCTATTAACTATTCTGGCAATTGTTTAAATACTTTTGAAATCACCAAGTGACTCTTGTCTTTAGTCTTCTTTAAGATCTTTGTTAATCCTAGTTGTGTTTGGTAGATTATGTTTAGTTCCAGTTCTTTGGGGTTTTGCTTGTATATTCTACTATTAATTTTATAACTGTTGTAGTAAGTCCATTAAGTGTATAGTGAGCCCAGGTTTACAGGAATATATCGTGAGTGAGCCCAGGCTTATAGGAACATATCGTAAGTGACCAGGGTGCGGCAGTCCTCTAATGTTAGTAGCTAATGGAGTACTTTTTTCCTTCACTTACACAGAGAATATTACTTCCTACTTCTCAGAGAAATGTTCTTCCTGACCATTGTGTAGGGAAAGAGAAGAAGAGGTAGAGGCTGACAAGGACCAGTTCATTCTGTTGTAGTTTTCATATTAAGTACCCCATAATAACTTCCTGGACAATTCATATCTGTGTAGTGTTGAGCACATTAAAAACCACTCCAATATCAATACCGTTGTTTTGCTGATTGTCTTTAGGGTTTTATTTTTCCAGGTTTTTTTTTTTCTTTTTGGTGGCTAAGACTGCTTTTTATTTTTTTTTTTTTATGATTTTTGTTATAGGGCCAGCAAGGTGGCTCAGTGGTCTAAAAATGACTGCTTAGGCAAGCTTATGGAACCACAGAATCCTTGTTTCAATCCCTAGCACCACACTCTGTGCTAGCCCCACCCCCAAGGCAGGATGAGGTGGCCATAAAAAAATATATATATATATTATAGACTAAGGGCTTACATTCCTGAAGCATACATGTGCATCAACACGCTTGTGTTAAATATTTGGATGCACTTTTAGATGTATTTATACCATGATGGTTGAGACTTAGTTTGCCTGTATGAAGAGACTTGGATGAACTTGCTTCCTCCTTCCTCTCTGCTTTCTCAACCATGCAGGACACAGTGAGATGACAGCAACCTGCAGCTTTGGAATCAAAGCTTCTGAAGACTTGAGAGCTGCTGAAATATGATCTTGGACTCCACTTCCTCCAGAATTTCAAGCAGACAGTGTTCTTTGTGCAAACCATTCCCTCTGCGGGAGAAGATTAGAGTGTGGCCATCTGACTGAGCAAATAGATGTGAGCTGTCAATCACAGAAATCCAGGACACAGGCACAAAGAGTACTTTCCAGTCTGTGAGCCTGGAACCAGCCAGAGAGTGCTAGCTTCAAGTCTTCTGCAAGATCAAGCAGGTTTTCTATAAAATGTTCTGATGTGACGTAACCTTAGGCATGGGGGATACAAAAGGCTTCAGCCACATTCACTCCACAGCACATACTTCTTTTCCTTCTGTTATGAAATATAAAACCTCCCTATATTTTTTGCTAGTCTTGTCCAACTTTTTATTCAGGACAAGAAAAATCTTGAAGGAATCCCTTTGAAGAGTCCATAGCATCCCGGAACTGTGATAACAACTACGATTTTTTGCAGTCTATTAGCCTAAACTATAAACTGCAAAACATCTTCTAATATTATTTCTTGTTTTTTGAGTTTTTATGTTTTAATTGTTTCATCTTTAGTGTCATTTCATGAGTAGGACAGAAAAGTTTTGCTTAATCAAGTTTTTCATTCAGTGTTTCTTTCTTAAATATCTAAAGGCAGTAAATGTTCAGTATTACTTTGTGTTTTGGACTTGTTTTGTGGAAGTGGGTTTCAGCAAACCTATCATGAAGATGACCTTTGCAGATATTCAGTGAACCCTCTCAATTCTGTGCTTTTTCTCCTTTCAGAATCTCAACTCATTTAACCTCATTTCCAAGTCATTATTTAAAAATTAAGTATTTGTTTTTCAACAGAATGTGCAGTTTGAAAAGAGTCCAAGCCATGTCCTAAAGCACTGGCTGTAGTTTCAAACTATTTGTGAAAGTCAGAAGCAAAGATAAAGAAATCTTAATTATTGTACAACATTGTTATATGTTTTTGTACTAAAGATAATACATGCGGTTCTCATTCATAAACTAAGATTTAGTTGCATTTAGAACATGTTTTTATCTCATCAAAGAGTCCTTAAGCTACTCTGATTAAAGGAGGTAAATATACTATTATTATATGTTTTATGTTGTTATGAATTCCAAACTAGTGCTGTCCTAGAGATCCATGAAAATCCTAACTAGTTATTATTAGTTGAAATTTGATAAGAAATATTTTGCTTAACTCATGCTCAATTGATGAATAGTGTTTTTTTTTTTTTTCTTTTCCTTTTTTTTCTTATTTCTTTCTTTTTTGGCTAGCTCAGGCTGCCTTGAGGGTGGGGGTGAGGATTGAACCGCTGTCCCCTGTTCCTGACTGGAATTGCCTTTGCAGGTGCTTAAACCACTGAACTAACCAGAAAGCCCTCTCAATTGATGAGCAGAAGTTAGCTAAGCCATGAAATTTTCATATCATACACTTTTATGCTTCTATTTATGAAAATATATGTTTTTAAATTTTTAAATATTATTGATTATGGTTAAGATATTTTATAAACCAATAAGTTGAAAGGAGGGAATGAGGTAAAATAGTTCAACTACAGTAAGCATAGTTTCTGTATTTTCTGATATTGGCTCAAAATAGAAACCCAGTGCTTCCTCTGACACCTCTCCTTATTCTTTCACCTTGTTTGCTTCACGCAAGATGGCTTCCAGTGTATCTCAGATCAGAAAGTATGCTAAAGGACAATCCTGAGTATAAAGATTTAAGAAGACAGTTTTCTTTTTCTTCTGATCTCTTTAATAAACTATAATAATAATATCTTAGTAGCTTGTATCTGTTTCCCTGGAAAAGAAAAATGTAAAAAGTGAAGCAAAGTAAAACAGCATAGTTCTTGAATTGATGGAATTGTTTCCAAAAATATTAAACAGCAAATAATATATTTTACAGGGTGTGGCTTATGTCATATACATCTCTCTTAATGATCTGTGACTCCTCAAGAACTTGCTATAAATCAAGTGCTTTCTCATGAGACCAGAAATCACATTTATATCCATGGTCACTACCACAAGCTACATACAAGTACTTAAATATAAAAGTGTTTTTCAGTAAAAAGTTGGATGTGGTTCATCACATGGGGACTTTTTCTTCACAAATGGAAATGAAACTTTTACAAAAACCCTCATGGAGAGCAAGGGCTCTGGTGAATCACTGGTGTTCATATATTATTCAGCTAGCCTATGGAAGCTATCGAAAGACTCAAAATGTGTGTGTGTGTGTGTATGTGTGTGTGTGTGTGTGTGACAGAGAGACAGTGTGTATGTGTATATATGTGTCTTAACAACACAATGTACACAATCTGAAAATTGTACATCTTTCAAGAAGATAAAAAGCTGCGAATTGTGTTTAATGCCTCAATAATTTGAGATGAAGTTAAACAATCAAAACTCTTAAAAGTAGTAACCATAGTGAGTGCTCAAGATATAAATGGCATTTTCTAATCTCTTTCTTCAACCCTCTTGATCCTTATAACAATACTGCAGGACACACTATACTAAAAGTCCCATGCTAGGTGGACATTTGCTTAATTTTACCTAATAGGCTACTTGTAAAGCCTTAATTTCACCCAGCACTATCTGAGTTCAAAATTCAAGCCCTTAGATATCCTCAGCGCGATAAACACAAATGACCTCACTCTCTTTGCTTTATATAACTATCCATAGTGTTAATAGAAAATAGAAATATTTAGGATTTCAAATATTTTAAATAGGTATGCATGTTTAGAAACATGCTAAGATTTAAATAAGTGATATTCAAGCTTATTAAGAGATTAAAAATTATTTTAAAATTCCTATATGAAATACTATAAACGAAAAAGTAGTTGCATTTCATTTTCTGCAGCAGGCTGAATCAACTTTAATAACACAGCCTGAAAAAGTAGAATGTTATTATAATACAATAAAAAGCCAGAAAGACCTTTCTTTTCTAATGATTTCTAACTTGGAGAAGCTATTTGAGCTCTCCTTTATAATTCCTGTCCAAATAATCTGATCCTTTATTTTCTTTCTCTTTTAGGAGTTCTGAGGGTCTGATTATTCCTGAATTCTTCCTACATTAACAGACAGATTTTAGTATTGAAAAGGATTTTAAGTCCTTTCTCTGAACAGTGTTTCCTGTACTATATAAGGTTCCTCAAAGATGTTATCCTGTCCTCATTTCAAGCATTTCAAACTATCCTTCAAGGGTAACTCCACGTCTTTCCTCCCAGGACCCATCATCCACATACTAGGACATCACTGGTGTCTGTACTGATGCCAAAGGGCAGCACTCTGCTTTTGATTTTGATTTTCCAGTGGAATTGAGCACAGTTCACCACTTTCCTTTTACAATATTTTCTTCTCAGCTTGCATGACATTCCACCATCTCTCTCTTTTGATATTCTGACTGTTTAATGTCCATTGCCATTTATTCTTTCTTTCCTTGTTCCTAAACATTGGTAATCTTCAGCACTTGTTTTTGAGAATTATTCATACTTTATCATCATTCTGTAAGATATTAATTCTTCATGTATGATATAAAGATGATCTGAAAGATAGCATAGAATGTTCTCCTTTTAAATGAAAGTTTAAAGTGAATTTGAGCCTTTTATCACCTTATACCTTTATCAGTTTGATTTCTTATACATCTCAGAATTATGATGTCTTATTTATTTACTTATTTATTATTTTTATGTGTTTAGTACAGGTCTACAAGGTCTCACTACACAGATCAGACTCATAGTGATCCTTCTGTTTTCAGCCTACCAAGCGCTGGGATTACAGGTGCCACCATGCCCAGTCTCAACAGCCATCTCAGGGAGTGCTGGGGACCGGGCAAGTATGTCACATAGGAGACTAAACCCTGGTCTCTTCAGAATTATAATTTCTTAGTGATAAAAATGTACTTGCTTTTAGAATAGTATGGTTGGAATAGCCTACTTAGCTTAAATCTCAAGACCACACTCTCTTGTATTTATACTCTGGATTTTTGTGATTACCAATGTGGAATATCACATGTATTTATGTTATATGTTATGGCATGCATATTTGATACTTAAGGTTTAGTGAGATTGTTCTCAGTATTAGTCCTATTAATAACAATCTTATCTCTCCATGCTCAGTGACATATAGGTTTCAAAGGCATGGCTTTGGTGCTTTTTGGAATTAAAAGGAAGGGACAAAATAAGAAGACTAGGACTAAGCCTAACTAAAGTCTTAAATTAAGGAAATTATTCAAGTTAGGGACTAAAAATAACTACTAAATTCTATTATGTGTACATTTTGTAAAATATAAATAAAACACATTTACTGAGAATTTATTAAATATTAAGTATTTCTTACTTATTTATCTTGAGGGACCAGGGTTTAAACTCATGACGTTGCACTTGCCAGGCAGGCACTTGTGCCACAGAGGTATCTTCCCAGTCCCAATTTCAAGTATTTTTTAAAGGCTTTTGTGTGCATAGGCCTACTTAATCTTCTAGTCCTTTGTGTAGTTGTTACAATTAATGATCATACCCATTTTATAGATAAAGCACAGAGACCCTAAAACTTAACAAGAGATAAAACTAGTGCTTGGTAGAGTAGGGATTTTTATCCCAAGCAATTTGACTTTAGACATTGTATTCTTAAGAGACACATACATATCACTGTAAGTTTCCTAAGGAAAATTCAGGAGTTCTTTTTTATTATCTTTCTAAATGCATAGAAATTATTCTTACTTTTAAACTGAAGCAATTTAAATAAATTTCTAGGTGACTTAAACTGAAAATTTATTTATTTATTATTCGGTATGGGGGGCTAGTGTCTCAACATGCAACATGAACTAGTAGTGATCCTTCTGTTTTCAGCTGCCCCAGTGCTGGGACTCAGTTGATGGCTTAGTATGCCCTGGGCCAGGGCTGGCACAACATGAAGTACAGGGGGTCAAACTCTGGACTCTATTCTTGCTTCAAAATTTTATTGTTTTGAAAAGAAGAGAATATGAACTATGACTTACTCTGAACGGTCACAAAACAGTTTATATACTGACCATGTACATTCTCACAGTGAAGCTGTTTGCTGAATGATGATCTTAACGCTTTTCATAAATTTGAAGTTTCTTCAAGATGTGGCTTAATTTTTTTTCTTCCTATTTTTTTTTTCCTGCGGAACTATTTACCTTGGTTCTTAGCTGACACATCTTAAATTTTGCTTTGCCCCTATTCAGTTGTTTTATTTTGAGAACAGTAGTGTCTTGGGACACAGGTTCATCAGCTGTCGGGTGTGCCTGCAGGAGCTTCCTAAAGGTTGTAGGTCTTCTGAGTGATGCTATTCCCAGGGCAGTTGTTGGGGCTCATGTTTTATAATCTCCCCACTTACTTTTGACACCACTTAACATGCCGACTACTCTGGAAACTACATTAACTCTTTCAGCAGACTAGATACTGTGCAATTGTCTGTAGTGTGATTGCTCTAAATCACCCTCTTGAAATCTGAAGAAGTAAATTTTAATTCCAGATGTGCCCAATTTTGAAAAATAGGCTTAGATCCCTAGAGAAATAATTCAATGGATGTTAATTATGGTGATGGTAATAATGGTACATGAGCTATAAACTCACCTGTTTAATTTATAATTAATGTAAAAACCCTTTACATTCCTGACCTAACATTTGTCTTAAATATTTGACTAGATTGGGTATTTTTGTTAATTTTTTAAAACTTTCTCTTATTTTGAATACCTACTAACATGTACGATGGTAGTAAACTAAGCTTTAGGGTTCTCAGAAATAAGTCTGTGTGTGCTTCTCTTTGTCAGTTACATTTTACAATGAACAAAATCCCTCATATTTTTTGAGTGAATACAAGGATACCATTTATAAAAAAACTAGGAAATGTAGATAAAGGGAAAAAGCATAGAAATTGCCTCTAATACTATCATTCAGACATAAAAAGTACTATAATTTGAATATATCATTTACCAGTGCTTAAAACTTTCTAAAAGATAGTGACAATTTTTCATAATGTGTATTGTGCACACTTCATATGAAATGCTTGTTATGAGGAAAGTTTCAGATTTTGAATTATTTCTAAGATTTTGGAATACTTGTATGTACATAAAGAGATGTGTTGGAGATGGGACCCAAGTTTAAACAAAAACAAAACAAAAATGGTTCAGCCAAATAGCTCAGCTAATTAAAGTGCCTGTTTAGGCAAATGCAGCAGCTAGGGTTTGATCCCTGGCATTGCCTGCTAGCCCCGCCCCCAGGGCACACTGAGACAGCAATTGAGACTGGGTATGGTAGTGTGCCCCTATAATCCCAGCTCGTGGGATGCTGAAAACAGGCTGGAAAGTATGAATCTAATCTACATGGTGAGATCCTGTAGACACTGTCCTAAAATACAAAAAAAAAAAAAAAAAAAGTTACATGTAAATCTTTTTTAATAGCTTTGACATAACTTATGCAACAGTTTCAGTGTTCCTGGGTTTTGAACGTGACTGACCCCAGAAAGCCAGCCATGGAATTTTCCACATGGTACTCAAAATGTTTTGGATTTTGGAACATTAAGGATTTTGTAGTAGTTATATTTCTTAATAGACTGAAAACCTGTGTCTCTACAGAATTATTGTGCACTTCTTAAAAAATATTTTAAAATTGATACTTTGACATCATTTATTTAACTAAGGCTTTATCAGTGGACATTCATAACCTTTCAAATGTTTTTTGCTGCTGTCTAAATGATATCATTAGCGATATTATATTTGAATCCACCTGGTTTTAAGAAGAACTGCTATTTCTAGTTGATCACAAGCATATAAATGTTGCCAGATTGTCCTACGGAAGAATTATGTAAGGGATAGGGATGGAACTTAATGGTCAAGTGATTGCTTCGAATGAGTACATTTCTGGGTTCGGTTCTCAGTGCCATAAAAGCAAAAAAGAAAAAGAGAGTTATTAGTTTTGTGCTTTTGACAACAGTATACAGTGTATGAGGAGTACTTAGCCTGAGTTTTAAAATTTGTATTAAATTTTACTAAAAAGACATGCATTTAGAAGTAATCAAGACTAACAAGTGGCAGAGTTAACTGAACTTCCTAACATTTAGTATCTTGTGATGAGCAGGCGATCTTCATGGGTTTCCCGTAATGTTTTAATCACAGGTTCAGAAGCCAAGAGGAAACAAATTGAAGAGGGATGGTTATTGCTTTCTCCTCACTGAAACAATAAAAGTGCTTTCAAGGTGATGGATGGATATTTCATAGCATCATTTTCATCTTCCTTAGATTTGACAAGTGCTGCTGATAATATTAAAGTAATAATTAACATTTATTGGTCATTTACTATATGCCAAGTACTATTCTAAAAGCATTACATATATTATCTCATACTCTGGAAGCTAATTTAATATGAATTGAAGCATTCTACTCATATTGTCAATTATCTAGATCTAATGAGTCTAGTTTTTTTAGAACTTACCAAAATGTATATTTCCAGAAATGTCACCTCCTAGGAATGTTGACCCTGATGTTTGGGTAGTAGTGAAGTCACTTGACCATGAACCAGAAGTACCAGCATTGTTCCTATGTGAAATTTCCCATAGTATAGTCTCTTTGTCTCATTTGATGCTAAACCATTTTATATTATTATCTCACTCATGCTACCCTATGTCTTTTATTTAATAATATACAATGTAGGTATTGGTAAAGATGCCTAAGCATGTATGTAATATTTAAGAATAGTGTTAAATTAAATAGTTTCTACCCAGCATGCTGCATTCAGATCATTCTTTAATCAACTTTTTTCATTTTAAAAATATAATAAATACTAAAATGCTGGAGAATGAAAAAGTAAAGCTAACTTATCATTTTGATACTTCACCTAAAAATTGATAGGACTTTATATCATTTTACATTTTTTTTAAAATGCTACATTTACTTTATTTAATTAGTAATAGCTTATTTTCTTCTTTAAACAATATTTTACTCATAAAAATTCTTTAAAAATTCTCAAAAAGTCTTGAATCTTAGTTAAGCACATTTTCTTCTCTCTGTCCTAGAGTCAATGAACAAAGCTGGAAAACAAAAAAACAAAAACAAAAAAACAACAACAACAAAAAAAACAGCTGTGAGAAAAAAGGACTCAGCTTTCATGCCCTGCCAGCCCTGTCCCCAAGAGCACTGAGACAGGATCAGAATGGGTGCAGTGATGCATGCCTGTAATCCCAGAGTTTTGGTGGCTGAAAACAGGAGGATCACTACAAGTCCAATCTGTGTAGTGAGACCCTGTAGACTCTGCACTAGATGCATTAAGAAAGCGAAGAAAGAAAGAAAGAAAGAAAGAAAGAAAAGAAAGAAAGAAAGAAAGAAAGAAAGAAAGAAAGAGAAAGTAGATTTAGCTTTCTCCTGGAACATCTACTAATGTAACACATTCCTATCTCACTGTGTTCAGCCTTCCTGTTAATTATAGATGAGATACCTTTTCCCTCTGAAAAACTTTGTGTCCTGGAGCTGTATACCTTTTTCCTTTCATAGGACTTTATTTCTGCAATCTCTGGCGTTCACTTCTGGGCCAACATTGTAGCCTTCGTTTCTACTCATATGTGCTCTAGTACCTCTTTTTTTTTTTTTTTTTTTTTTTTTTTTGAGACAGGGTCTCTCTGTGCAGTTCAGGCTGGCCTTGAGCTCACTTTTGTATCCCAGGCTGGTCTCGAACTCGCACCCGATCCTCTTGCCTCAGCCTCCTGAGTGCTGGGATTACAGGCATGCACCACTACACCCGGCTAAGTATCTCCTTTTAATACCATCACTAAAATCATTTTCTTCCCATCTACTACTTTATCAGGTTGTTTCCATACATACTGGAACTTCTGGATGTAGATCATTGTAGTTCTGAGCTCTACCTCCCCTAACATTTCTTTGTCAGGATCTCACTCATGACCAGGAGCCACGTGTGTTGCCAAGCCCAGTGCCCACTTCTTATTTCAGTGAACTCTCATTCATCCTATGAGAGGAAGACATTCTGTTTTTGGGTTGTAGAAATGGCTGAACATAACACACAGCACTGGGCTTGCAAGATCAGCTGCACTTTATCGATCACATACACTGCTAGCCTGGCAGAAGAAGACGCCATATGCAGTGTATGGCCAGATGAGGTTATACCACTGAAGAGAATGAATTACTGAGGGCTATGGAATACAGGCCTCAGAGCACCAAGAGTGAGTGATTACTACCTGTCCCATCAGAGGCTATTGTTGGCTTTTTGTATAATTTTAGAAGAAGAAATGCCATACTTAGAGAGAGGCAGGAATGTGCCTGGTTTTCCTTGATAAAGAAGTCTGTTCTACAGGAGTGTATTATCCGTGGGAGCAGGATGAAAGGGTGTAGTTAGCCATTCTAGGATTTTTGAGTTTTGAGCATGTGAAGGGGACACATAATTCTGGACTTTGATGTTAACTCTCTCCCTATACTTTCCTACTTAGTTTCTCATTTATTTTAACTCATAGGGCTACTTTTAACACAAATCACACTCATATTGCTGTTGTTTATAGCTTATCATGACTGTTAGTCTTACTTGGAGTTGACTGGCTATCTATTCTCAGCAGTTTTTGATCCTCAAGGTCTCTACAGTTCTGCAAGTTTCCAAACTAGGTTTCTTCATTACTCTGTTTAGTAACATTTTTTATTCATAGCTTCTAATGGTACCTATAGTACTCATGATGTCCCCATGTTCTAGTTCTAGCTTTAGTCTGAAATCTTGTACATGTAACTGAGGTCTCTTACCCTGAGTTTCCATTCGGAAGTTTCAGAGGCATCTCATATTTTATATGGCCACCATTATTTTTGCATTTTCCTTTAAATATCTCCTTGAAATCTTCCCATTTTGGTAAATATCCCTGTCACATAGTTGTTTGACCAAAATCTGGAAACTTATCCTGCAGTTCAAATTATTTGCCTTCTAATCTATCACCAGTCCTGTCAAGTCTAATGTCAAAAAAAATACAACTAAAACCTACTTTTTTCTCTCTCTATTGGTACCACCAGCATTCTAGCTGAAAGCCACTTGGATTACGTCATACTTTCCCAACAAGTCCCTTATTTTCTACTCTTAGCTAAATCCACATGTGTTAGGCCTATCTTTTTAAAAGATAAAATGACTCATACTATTTCTTAAAAGCTTTTAGCAACTTCTCTTAGCTTTTGAAGTAAACCTAAACAAGAAACATCAGAGTAGATATGGATCTTTCTTATGTTCTGATTTTACCTGGTGACATTTGTGTTTTCCTTACTCTTCTCCTGTGAGCGTAAACCTCTTCAGTCTCTGACAATGGCACATTTATTCCCCAAGACACTAGAAATGTTACATTAGACATTATTGGCACTTGGAGTATTTCTCTCATCTTCAGATTTTTGGTGTCCTTGATGTCATTTCCACAGAGAAGACATTTTTCACCACTGGTGTCTAATAATCACCGAACAAATTTAAGTACCATTCTGGTTTAGATATCTGAATAGCACTTTCCAGTACCTGCTATCATCCATTTTGGTTAAACTATTTGCACGATTTTGCCAGTTTTTAAATTGGTTGTAAACTGAAATTGTGAAAATATTTTTTACAGTTCTGAATTCATCATATTTCTTATAATTGCTTGTGTGTACTAGCTTAAATGGTGTTTTATTTTTATTTAAATTGGCATAATGAAAAGAAAAATCTTAAAAATCAATTCATCTTTGACTCAGTGATTGCAAGCGTTTATCCAGTTGTGGGTGCTGTTTTCCATGTTTCAGCTTTACGTTGTTTGCACTTAACGACGGTGATAGAGTGATCAGAACTCAAGAGAAGGTGCTTCACGGCGTGGATTTTGATGCCTTCCAAGGCGATGATTCTCACACGTGGTACTGAGCAGTAGCAGCAAGATGCAGCCCCCCCCACACATCAGTCGTGGCTACCTCATATGAATAGGCTTTGCACTTTTGGTCCCAGAAGGCTAAGTGTCTTGAGCACATTTAAGGTAGCTTCATCTGAGTTGTGGCGTTTGATAGGTTAAGTAAAACAAGTGCATCTTTGATGCCTAGTATTTTCAAGGGGAGATGAGTTTACTTAGAATTTAACCCTGTTATAAGTCATTGAGCTTTTCTGTACTCTTTTCTCTTTGAAATAATGTTTGCTGTAGAATATTTATTCACTCTTCAAAATTAAGACATGATGGGACCTTCTTTAGAACTTCTCATGTTGACCTCAATTTTTTAAACCTTGTATAATTTTCTAATTATTTTCTTTTTCATGTACTTGGTACAAGGTCTACAAGGTCTCACTATGTAGCTCGGACTTGTAGTGATTCTCCTCTTTTCAGCCTCCCAAGCACTGGGATTACAGGTGTGGGCCACCACACCCAGTCTCAATTACCATCTCAGGGCGCCCAGGTGGGGGTAGGCTGGCATGGGCATTCCAGGGATTGAACCAGGCTGCTGCGCTCTGCTGAAATGGGTGCTTTAGTCCACTGCTGAGGTGTCTGGCCCCACCTTCTTCTAGTTACTCTTATCACACTGTGTATCAGTTGTACGTATATTCTCCTACACTATGAGCTACTTAAACTCACAGTCATAGCCCTATTCGAAAGCCCTGAAACATCTTTGGAAAACTTAATAAAAAGTATATGAGAATGGTCTTTGTAAAACTGTCCTAGTTAGTGGCTGAGAAGTACACACTAAAGACTTGGGCCGAGCAGAGCTCTTATTGACCAATAAGCTTTCTGAGATCCTGACTGCTTTGGTCTGGGCAAAGAGTCACAGGAAGGCACACCAACATTCATTGAAAATGATCCCCCCCTCCCCCAGCTTCCAGGCATTTCAGTTGTGGGGACTGCAGAAAGCTTACATAGGTTTATGTTAAAGTTACTTTGGCTTTCATTCTGGGTTTAAGTGGGGAAAGTAATGTGAAGAAGTTAGAGATACAAAGAGAGGCTCACTGTGTTCTTACTTTTAATCGCTACCCGATGTTTTCTGTTTCTAATGTAACGCATTTGAGGTCATTTCACTGATAGGTTAATAGAACAAAATCGTCTATGTTCCTAGATGTCCGTGATTCTCAGTCATTGGTTGGCAGCCCTGCCAAGAGTTACTTCTGGCAAAGATTGCTTCAAATTACTAACACTGTGGTTCTAATGTCTTAAAATTAAAGAAAATAAGAGAATTTCTGAAAATTCAACCATACAAAAAGACAAGGCCACCACAGCATATAGTAAATGGTTCTTTTAGAACTGACAAAAGATGAACACACATAGCCATGAAAATTAGTACTCATTTGATGTGTCTTTCACTGTCATATGCTTGCAGAACATAGGCGCTTTCATTTCCCCTCCTTCTAGCTTCCTGTGCTCTTATCCACTATAGATAATCTCAGCTTAAAGGGCCCTTAGTGATAAGGCATGATAAAGGCAAAAACCTCAAGCTGAAAGCCGGCTTTAAGTACCTGTGTACCCATTTTCAAACCCCTGGTGTTTAACTCCATTTGGAGCATCTAAATGGAACAACAAAAAGGTTTGTGAAGTAGAAACTTGAGTGAAGGAAACTGTAAAAGAATGAACTCAAGAAATAGTAGAACAAGTTAAATGGAACCAGAAACGTTTTCAGCATTACATTTTGTTTAATCGAGGTCTGTAGAGAAAATAATATGGTGAACTGGCCTCTCTCTGATAGCCTCTTCCATGTAGACACCCTAGACATTTCTGAGAAACTTTTCTAATCTGCAGCATAACCTAGGAAAATAGCCTGTCACTAATTGAAAGATAAGTCAGGACACTGACCATTTAGTTTTGCTTTTGTTTTCCGAAGTTTAGCACAGTGCTTGGGACATGGCAAGATAATAACATATTTGTAAGTGAACAAATGTGCTTTACATTTCTATCATTTTCGACATCAGATGCTGCTTTTGCTCTGCATGAAAGAACTGAAAACCTAAAGTGCTGTGGATTGCGGGCTTCATTCTCTTCAATTTCAGCTGGCCATTAGGCAGCATTTAATCTTTTTTGAGAAATGGGGGCCAGCACTGATTGTAGTTTTTATATTGATAATGATGTGATTGCTTTCATAGGCAGCAATTTTAGAAGAGAATTTCAATGAGGTGCTATGTTTAAATATATTGAATTATAAAAAAGATACATCTTTGATGACTTAATCAAGACAGGAAGTACAGAAGCAGGGCAGTATATCGAATGGAGATTGAAGCCTAGCAGCCATTCAAGGAAAGAGGGACAAAGAGTGTGGAGTGACTGGGGAGCTGGCACAGCAGTGGTATGTGCCTGTCACTATGTTTATTTGCAAGTGAAATAAATCAGATCTGCATGTGCAAACATCATGTTGTCTTGCTAGCATAAGAACCTGAAAGCATAAATAAAATCTGAAAGATAAGATAGATACTGTGAAAGGGAAAAAGGGAAAGGATCTGTTCAAAGGGAAGGAAAGACTGGGATGAGGAAAAGCAGGAAAGAAGGAAGAGAAAACAATACATTTACACTTTTTTTTTTTTTTTTTTTTTTTTTTTTGCCAGCCCAGCCTGCCCTGCGGTTGAGGCTGGTGCAAGATGTGGTGCCTAGGATCAAATTGCATAGGATCAAATCTTCACTTGCCCGAGCTTGCCTAAGCAGGCGCTTTAGTCTGCTGAGCTATCTTGCTAGTTCTAAAAGATACATCTATGTATATACACAGGATCACTTGGATAATTGGGTTTTTAATTTAACACCATACTGTTAAGGATGGAATTGGTACAATATTTTCTTCTCTGAATATATTATACTATATTATCTGTATTCATATTAATGGACTGCCAGGCTTTTGGCATCTTTTCCCTGACTCTTTGCTGCTGCGCACATCACAGCGTCTGCATCGCCTTGCACAGGTGAGCACTTTAGCAGAGCCTTGTCATTTGAGATGTAGCCACACACAAAGTCACAACAGCATTGCATGGGTGTGCGGACGTGCGGACCTCCTGCGAGACCCCCCAGATCTGAGTCTGAATTTTAACAAGGATCCCAGTGATTCATGTGCACAATGACATTGAAAAAGAATTGCTATAAAGTGTTCCAGAAAGTGCCATCACCAGGTCGTGGGAAATAAACACTTTCAATTTCACCATATATATTGTCAGATATTTTTCTTAAGTGGCTATTGCCATGCTCTGCCCTTCCAGCCGTCTACATGAGTTTGTTACTTCCTACGATCTGGCTGACATTTGGCACCGCAGAGGTTTTTCATTTTGTCTTTGTCTTTGATAGGGAAAGGAGTTTACTGCCATTTCAGTGGGCATTTTCCTGATTATTAGTATCATTACGTAACGATTATTTTTTAAAATTTCTCCTGTATCTTCAGCTTTCTTCCTTCAGTCAGGTGTAAATACACATTTAACTTTTCTAGTTTGAACAAACCCACTCTCCAACAAACTTGTGCTTGACCTTTCCAGTTAAGGACTCTTTTGTCTGATCTCTTTATAGAAAAAACTTTGGAAAAGTTATCTATACTACCATTAAGAAATTATTTTTAGCATTTACTTCTACTTCAATAAAACTTCCCTCTTGAGATTGCATAGTACTTCCATGTTTGTAAATTTACAGGCCTTAATTTTCTTGATGGTAGTATTGCACTAGATAAACACATTCTTTCTAAAACACATCACTGCTTAGCTTCCATGAAATTAACTTCTACTGGTTCTTCTACTCCACTGACTGTTTTTCTTTGGATGTTTTCCTGGTTCCTACTCAGGAACCTGGTTCCTGGTTTCTCACACTTGGCTCATTGAAGCTTCGAACCCTTTGTCTTGGTTGTTTTCTTCTGACTGAGACAGAATATCCAACATGGACAAGATAAGGAAGGAAAGGTTGATTTTGGCTCACAGGTTTTAGAAGTTTCTGTCCACAGTGGCCTGACTCCTAAGCAGGGAGCATGACAGGGAAGAAACAGTTCATGGTATGGCAGGTGGGAAGCAGTCAGCCTTCCTTCACCTTTCATTTTTATTCTGCCCAGGATACAGGCCTCTTGGTTGGCACCACCCTAACCTAGAGTGGCAATCTGACCTCCATAGCCAGAGCTGTGCTAGACCTGTCAGTGCATTCATTCGCTCTCACACATGCAGGATTTAGTCATTCCTGAAGACACACCTATGAGTAAATCAAGCTCTGAGGATCTTCTAAATATAAGCCATAACACAGTTTTCTTCTCTACCTAACCTTTAAGTGACCAAATTAGATCTCATCATTTAGATAGCACTTGTATATTCATTATTCCTTTAAATCGTTGCTCCTATAATTGGGTTTCTTGCTTAAATTTGGATTTTTAAAAACTATCATCCATTTAAACTCCATGCTGGTATGATCTATAATTACCTTAGATTTACCAGGCTAAAAATTAAAATGCCAGTGCTCCCATCTGCAGTCCATACTCTATCATTTCCTGTCTTTTCCATTCCCAAAAAATTGACCAAAGCCTCCCTTCTCTTTGTTTATGTTCAAAATTTATTAGACTCATCTTTCAATTTGACTTTGTGCAGCCCCTCAGCAAACACTTTCAGTTCTAACCTCATAATATATGCAGATTCCAAGAATGTCTGACGCCTCCATCATGGCCAGGAAGATAGAAATTGTATTAATGCTGGTCTCTTTCTCTTACCAGCCACTGTCTCTGCTTCAAACTTCCCTTCTCTCCCAACAATCTATTCTGAGCATTTCAGACAGAATGCTCTTTTTAAAATAAGGGTTGTCATGCCACTCTTCTTTGAACCAATTACTGTCTCAAAGCTATGACAAAAGACTGGCAGATATGGAACCAGCATCATTGCCAAATTAGGGGGCCAGGTGTTAAGCGCCTTTTCTATTTTGGATTTGGATAGAACTGACTGAAGTTTAACTTGTAATAAGACTGTGGATTAGCTTCTTGGACATGTCACTATCATCTTCCTTGGGTCCTCATGGATAGTTTGGCAAGCATTTTCTCCAAGAAACCTATTGGGAATTTTGTGTCCATTTTTAAGAGGCATAGTTTATAGGAACTACTAATGTATTTTCAAGAAAATATTTCATAAAACATCTTTATGATATTTAGCTCCTGTAGTTGATCCTATCATTTCTTATATCTACATTAAAAAGCTATATCACATTATGAAAGTATGTATAGGAGCAGTCAAACAAGTATGCATGACAATGTAAATCATAGATATGTTTGTCACCATTTATTTGCTATTTGCAATGTATAACTCATTTTAATAGGTGCTATAAGTTACATAGCATATAAAAGATGCCTATCTTCGTTAGTTCAAATAAAATTTTGGTGATTTGTCACAGTCAATTGTTAAAGACTAAACATTATAATGAACCCACTCAACACATGTTACTGCATATTGCGCTGGTGAAAACTAAATTGGTATGCATACATTATGAGGGAAAAGCTCAAAGAGAAGTGGATGACTATTTCCTGTCTGTAAACTACTGACACTCTTGATAAAGCTCAAAAATTCTCTGAGCATTAGAGGTTTTTGTAGAAGTCTGACAGGATAATTTTATATTGCGCTGAAGTATTTTATCAAAGGACTTTTTGGGCCAGAGGAAATAGCTCAGTGGGACTTGTGCTTGTCTGGCAAGTGTAAGGTCCAGAGTTTGATCCCTGGTATGACCGGAAAAAAAGAAATACCTTCTTTTTATATGTAATTAAAAATTCACTAATAATTTATTCTTTCCATATTTTGCATATAGATCATCTGTGATGGGTTATAATGAAATTGGTCTTTTAATACATCAGAGTGAAGAAACGATACATATTTTTCTACTTTTGGAAATCTGGAGATGATTGTTGTATTCCAGATAGTAATTGGTTGGAAGAGGAATGACATGATAACCTTTAAGTAAGATTTTTAAATTGGTAATAAAATTGATGGTGAAGAGAAAGAAATGTGGGGTGGCTATGAATACACTGTGAGATGTAACTGACTGACCAATCCAGCCACTGCTTCTCTGGATCCATCACAGCAAATTGCTGAGGCCCTACTTCCATTGAGCCACTCATAGCTAGGCAGGAGTCTTAAAGCAGGTTATATGCCATGATTCTATGAAATTCTCCAGCAGGTATCTAGCTTGGCTTGAGGCCTTCTCATCAACATGGCTAAACTTATTATAGAACTGTGATGAAATCAGGTATCTCTCCAGTTTGTGAGAGTGAACTGCCTGCATCAACTCGAGTAAAGAGTAGGTAACAGCTAACTGAGTCATATCAGCATAGTTTTGTGTGTGGCATTTATTGAAGCAATTTATTGAAGGAAGAAGAAAAAGTTTGGGTGCCAGTGACAGCAACCAATGTACTTGGAGCTTGAAGGGAGATAAGGGGAATGAAGAAGGAAGGCCTGGTTTTAGTCTCTTCAGAGGAGCTCTACTCTTCATCTTCACCTTTGACGTCATATCCTGGCTTCTAGCACAGACCCTTCAGCTTTCTGCTACAGATACCTCAGCCTCCTGATATGGAGTCACATGAAATAGTGAAATCCAGGCCTTTGAATTTTGACTGGTCCTCCAGCACTCAGCACTCAGACAGCCATTCTGCACCCTTTCACATGTGACTCTGCAGATGACTGTTGTAAGCCAACCTAATGTGACTTACATTAAGTCTGTCTAGTAAGTGCTGAATGATGCATGATCTTTCCATATCTCTCCTTTCACAGGAATCAGTTCCACACCATAAGCTTAAAGCTGTCGTGCTTTTGTCTTTCTTCTTCTTCAAACTTTATCCATCTCATGAGATTCTCAAAATTAAATATGTGCACACTTTATCTCTTGACATTTTCTCTATAAATCGGAAATGACACAGTATGGAATAAGGATCAATAAGTAATCTATGATATATGGTAATTGCAGCAACTTTAATGAGAGTAAGTTGTAGTGGAATGATTCTTATTGATTCATCAAACACACATTTCCTAGGGTAATTTTTCTAACAAAATTATAATCTCAAGACTGAAAATACACAGTTAAATAATATATAGTTCTTATCCTCAGTGAAATTTTGGTGTTTTCAGACTCAGAGAGGGAAAATCAATACCCACTAGACAGCTCAAGCATTTGAGTGACTTCAAGTGGAAGAAGTGCTACAAACTGGATGGTTAGAGAAATCCGAGAAATAAAGCTTAACTACTATTATGAGTTAAGTGGCTAGGGATAAAGAAGAGTCATTCTTTTTGGTTGGTAAAGGTAGGAGCTTGCTTTAAGGATGATAGAACTATAAGCGATTATATAATATTTTAATGATGGAACCATGATATATTTCACAAATTAAAAAATTCTAATATGGATAAGGAAATGGCAGTGGATAGACTAAAAGACCTAGTCAATGATCAAATTATGAAGGACTTCATGCGCCAAGCTACAAATTTCACTTATTTTCTGAGAGTCATGGGGAGTCAATGGGATGGATGTTGGTGAAGAACAGTGATAAGATCAGGTTTGAACAAGAATGTATGCCATTGGCTGGTGACAAAATAAATAGAAGAGGATATTTCTTCATTTTTAAAATAGTAAATAAGTGCACTTTATATTGATAAGACAAAGACTAACATAGAGAAGTAGGCTAAAAGAGAAGTGATGAAAATTAGAATGCATTTTGGGGAAGGTGAAGTGGATACTTCAGAGCATAAACAGAATGGAAAATCTTGCAAAAGCAAGAAATCTGGAGAAATTTGAAAAGGATGGTTTTGGACTGAGGGAAGTTCCTACATACTATGAGACTGATGACTTTTATCTTCCCTGTAAAATATATGCAGAATAAATAGCTGAAAATGCAGAAGGAATTGCACATGAATAGGTGGTTGGAGAGAGTAGAAATTCATTA
Source organism: Myocastor coypus (assembly GCA_004027025.1). NCBI lineage: Eukaryota > Metazoa > Chordata > Mammalia > Rodentia > Myocastoridae > Myocastor > Myocastor coypus. The sequence continues at coordinate 90,985 of PVJA010003673.1, forward strand.
CAATCTTGAGGAAAATGGGAGAACTGACTTGGAATTGTTAGACCAATTAACAGACATGTTAAAAGTCCAGATGAGACTGGAAGCCATGGATTTATGTTGGCACCAATCTGTGCATATGGGTTACATTTTATAGTGTCATTATCATTGATCTTGATTTAGACAAGCAAACAGTTGGGTTCATTAAGGTTTGGGGTTTTTCCATGTGTGCTCAATGAAATTAAAATACAACCATGTATAATGAGATGCTATTAAGGCAGTAGAGGGAGATTTTTGCTCACTGAATTTTAATTTAGTTGGGACAAAGGCTAAATGCTGTAAGGTGACAAATGGAAAACCACAGGGTGATCAGTGACTAGGAATCTTGATAGGTTCAGCAGGAGGTACAGTGAGACAGGTGAAAGAGAGAGCTGGGAAAGTGAAATGTACTTGTCCAGAGAGGGTTTTATGATGTGCCACTTTCCTGGTTTTGTTGAGGGAAGTATGCATGGTTTAATTAGATATATTTTAACACTGAGATGGAGAAGATTCAAAATGTATTTCCCCAATGGACACTGGTGGAAGGCAGAGTTTAAATGCCACAGTTGTTAAATCATAGGATAAAGGAACATGAGTGGGACCTGACACCCACAAGGGGCACACATTGCAAACAGAATTTTCTTGGGAAGTAGATTTGATAACAGATGGAAGAGCAAAGAACAAGAATCTGTCCTTTAACAAGAAAATTAAAATAAATCACTGCTGTCCCCGCCCAATGTGGCAATGGGCTGAGAATGCTGTACTGAGCTCCTTGGGCATCAGATGGGAGAAGGGAAAGAATGTCTGAGAAGGAAGCATCAGTTTCAGTTAAGGTGAAAAAGCATACTTCAGGTAAGAGAGTTAAGGATGCAGGGAACGTCTCTGAACATGGTGTGCTAATTTCAGTGGTGGAATTTGGAAGGCAGGTGAGGAGGGGCGCTAAGGGAATGAAATCACTGAACTTGATGAGACAGCAGGAGTGAGGCATCTAGAGTTCCGTTAGCTAGAAGTTTCCCAAGCTAGAAACAGTTCCAGTGATAGTCCAGTGGTTGGGAGGGAAGATGGAATACACAAATGATATCATGATGTTTTTGAATCAAATGGACAACCTTGGGGAACTACTACACTTTGGAAGGTATGTGGAGTTTCTTTCTCGGGACAGAGTCAGCTATGATCTATGTCTATTATGTGGGCTCGAAAGGACAGGAGCTACGCTTCTAGGAACAGAGTTTTGTGTAATAAATGTTGACATATAAAGATTCCTAGGTCCCAGGATGTAGCTTAGAGGCATAGTGCCCCCCTGGCACATGCAAAGTCCTGAGTTTTATATAAATGGTACAATAAATAAGTACATAAATAAATAACTACCTTTAGTTTTCTATGACTTCTAAAAACTTTCAGTCTAATTAAGTCTCATATTTAACATCTGACGATCATATAAACTATCATTATATAAATCCACTAAGCATCTAGTCATAATTACATCTTGATGGCCAAAAATAAATATTTGTAGCACATAGTTTTAGCGTTACATTGTGCTATAATCAATATGTTGAACCTTTTGAAGGTTCTTGAGACCAATATCTGATTCATCCTGTGTACATAAGTGTATGGTTTTGCTATTGATATGTTTTCTGCTTTATCTGCTTCCAGTCACTTCGTTGTTTAATCCATAACACATTCAGCTGTGTTATGCCCTTAAGTTCTTGTTTTCTTCTTTTTCTTTTCAATTTTTTTATTGTTTAAATTTAACAATGGTTATATTACATATTTTCATCATCAGATCAGTTTAGATTAATACATATA